>JASANE010000605.1:0-12000 GCA_030248225.1 Trileptium ribeirensis
TGTAACGCTTCAAACTTCAGTTTAACTCTGCTGCTAAAATTTAATATATTAGTTTCGAGGCTCCCAAAAGGGATGAGTTGATTTGTTCGACCACATCTATGACTATAAAGGTAGCTTGCCCGCAGTGATACCGCTCGCTGCGCCATCACGGTTAAACCACTTTCTAGTATTTCTGCATCTATACCATGCAAATAAAACCGAATATGTTGAATCCCAATGGAATATACGAGTTCTTACATTGACTACAATGTAATGCTTTTGGAATGGTTCATACAGGTCGAGAATGAGGATTCATTAAACGTGTACCTACAGCATGTTTTATCTATGTTCGCAGAGCACAGACACATATTTTTTTGACAATGATGGTAAGTTGCGTAGATTTTGTTTAAAATCTGGGCGTGGGGGTTGATAAGTTTTTGGAAAAAATCAAAATGTCTGGTCCTACTGGGTCCACACTAAAGAGGGTGATGTCTAAATACCACGTTTAGTAGTTAGAAATATATTTAACGTAGATACTTTTAGCACGATGCTACCTCAGAAGCAAAACCAATTTTAATCTACCAACCAACGCAGTGTTAATTTAGCGTTGACGACATACTAAAATTTCTAGGAAAAAGTGTGAACGCTTTGTGACATTCAGCATGCCGCTAAGTACCAAGCAGTCTGGAAGTGCCGAATCGAACCGAAAGCTTTCTAAAAGTGGGGGGCTGCCATAAGGGCCCAACCGTGTTGTCAAAATTGTGAGGAGGGGTGGGGGCTAAAACCGATGGTTAAAATTGAAAAATACAAGAAAACGATTAACCTGAGTATACTTAGAAGCCTAGAAACACGGCCTCTATCTGCTTATACAAAGTAATAATTTGCGTTCGCTTCGCGGGGGGATCTATGCGGAATTCTGTTGGTTACATATATAACCATTCCCATTTGTATCCATCCACATAAGCGATGCACAGTACTCGCTGTATACCACTTCACCAATGACGCTGTCACAGAAACACATTTTAGAAAAACGTTGTTAACGAAACGATTGACGAAATTTCACTTTTCCGAATTTGACAATTTCACGAATCAACAGAGTAACCCTGTTTTAATACATATTATATTTTAACGTATTTGTTTGAAATTATGTACTATATAAATTCTAATTATATACACTATGTGCCATTTTCTGTAAATACAATTCGTTTTAATATTAAATAAATGAAAATTATTTTAATTTTACTACAGAAAATATTTATTTAAACTTAGTTTCTCAGTCAAAACCTTTAGTGTCCTAAAGCGATATCGAAATGTAGACGTAGCGAGCAACTAAGTTTAAGTCTGGACGTTCGTTGAAGCTCTGCTCGCAATTCTGACTTTTAGTTTTAATAAATTATCGTTTAAAAATGATGAAACAGTGCGATAAACAGTATACATATTGGTCATCAACATGACAACAGCAGTAAAAGTGTTCCAATATGACTGGTTAATATATGGCGTTTTAGCATATTTTTCCTAAATAGATATTGAGATATGTCTATGTTACGTTGAGAAATTTGGGGCGATGCTCAGTCCCACTCCTTGGCCGGTCCAGGTGGTCCTACATGGCCTGTCACAGAGGGACGGACCTGGATGATCCAACTTCGCGTCAGGCTAACCGCAGTCAAAAGCAGCCCCGGGCATCCTGGTCCGATCTGAAAAATTAAATTGTCAAATTATGCAATGCTTTTGTGTATGCAATATCGCTTCTGTACTACGTACTACCACATTGTAGCAATTCAACGTAGGTTCGTGATTTTCAAAATAAAATGAATACGAATAACATCTTTGTTTGAATCGGGTGGAAAGCGAGCGAGTGGAACGAGAATTTTCAATTTTAGCTCTGGAGGGGGGGGTTGAGGAGGTCCTGTCTGTGTGTGTCCATCGTACCTGGATCTCGATAACGGTTGGGCGGATTTTGATGCAATATAGCTCATTCGAACCGCAATGGTTGATTTAGGTGTAGTGACGCAGCCCGATTTTTGAATTTTTCCCATGGGAAAACTTATGGGGCGAAATGACGTCATTTTGGCCCATTTTTCGGGCACCCCCTCCAGTTTTTGCGACTTTTCTCAATAAGTAAACGAGATATCCGCAAACTAATACGCCTATTCCATGTAGCTTTACCAGGGCTTTCCAATGATAAATAACAAGTTTTTCAACTACTTCACAATCTGGAGTCTATTAGCTTATAGTTGGCGCCAAATTTCATATTTGGTGAAAAGTCGTGGGAAATGGACCTAAATGTGTGTTTTTTATTGCTTTTAGTGTCTTATACGGGGGTTTCTAGGCCAACAAGCTCATTGCGAGTGTCAAAAATAGTGTGTGGTAAATATTTTTCACACTTCTGCTTCATACTTGGTATGAAAAATGAGATTTTTCTCAAGTGTGGGTTTGAATTCTTTAACGTTGTTTTCACGGTCAATTTAGGGTTTTATTTAAATATTAATTGTTAGTTCATTGTTTTTGTACTCGTTGTATGATGTGTTGTCTACTGCATACATTGGATATCAAAAGAGGCGGGCGTAACTATGACTCATCACTCACGGTTTATATAATGCTGCCCCTGCGTACTATGTGTAGGCTTTGTTTGTGTGTGCTTTCTACAACAGACTTCGCGGGATTGTTTTCACCACTCGAATTCTGGCTCGCAAGCGAGCTTCACTAGTACTAAAGTTGACAGCACTTAGAAATAAGTATTGAATCCAGAAATATTCTGAATCTTGCCATTATTTTTCGAACGTTTAACATGAGTCATGTTCAGGATTTTCTAATGTGTGTAGCGAGTATAACTAGTGTAGCGAAAAATTCTCACTGGCTAGTATGGTAATTTTCGACTATCTCCGTTTCTATGATTGTAAGCATTTTGTTAGGCGCGGACGCCCATTCCAACATCTTTTCCCCGAAAAACGGACTAAATGGGCTCGGGCTGGGTCCAGAAAGCGCCCAAAAATCATGTTAATGTAACTCGACAATCGCAGTAGGTACTTGAGTGAATTTGGGCTCATTTTGTAGAGCAAATAATAAGACTATTCTGTATATATAGTGTTTTGCTACGCGGTTTTTCTAAGATGCAGGATTGGGGTCAAAACAAGTCTAAAATGAGCCCATCAGACTCAAAATGCAGGAATACATCTGCAACTACTCGAGCAATATTGGTGTTTTTGGTTTCATTTTGTCGAGCAATTTACCATCTATGTTGCTGTAAATGACATATGCTGTTGGAAATGCTTACACTGCAAGGTTAGGTCAAAAATGGTTTTTGAATGGGCCCGTGGGACGCAAAACACACGAAAATGGTAATATCTACACAAATTCTCGAACTATACAGCTGTTTTTGGTCTCGTTTTGTAGTTCAAATCATCTTCTCTTTGTATTTGCAGATTGTGAACAGAAAAATAGGTTTATCTTCTCAACATTCAAGCAACGTGTCTGATACTCGGTGGCTGATTTTGTAGTAATGCTCAACATAGCTGTACATATCTCTCTAAATTATATATTCAATGCTCAGCAATTCACCACCTTGGCGATAAGACAAGATACTAGTTTTAGTAATTCGCAGATAGATACTAATTTGGGTTTGTTTTCAAAATTATGCGTCGCAGTTATTTCAACATTATTTTTATATTTTTGTACACCTTGTTAAATCAACAGAACAGCTCCCAATACATTACTCACCAACACAACATGCTCACAATGGGTAGGGTGTCACACCTCTTCGGAGGGAAAGGCCGACTCCCCTTTTCAAATCGCCCAATGCCCTCCCTGGCAACGCCGAATCCACAGGCATATGTGCCAAAGGCGCAGTACTCCGCCAACAGGCTGACCCCGGTGGTAGGCTGACCCCCACTCTCTGTACCGTGTACCCACCGCCCTCCCGATCTGCGGTACCTCGGACCTTGAGCATGTATGAGTCTGACATTACCAGTCTGCCCAATTCTACCTGTTATCTGTAAGCAGCAAACACAGGCGTATAGGCCAATTGCCGTTTACCCCGCACTTTTCCACGTCCTGTCCCGCCAGAAAACTTATTTAGCAAATCAGTTTTCTCAAAATTAATAGTTGATTTCCATACGAAACTCATTATGACTCTACAATATCTTCATTGATGCAAGCACGCGGCATGAAATTTACGAAATACTAAACATTCCTATATATTTAGAGTAAGTTCCGCATACTTTCAGGAGTTTTAGGCTTAATTAGGGTAGGATCGTGCAGAATTGTCGGTGTCACTATGCGTTGAGCATCGACAAGATTCACATGGTTAGACTGAAATCAGCGGTGTTTGCTCGGTTTAGTAAATAATCACAAGCAAATCTTTCGGCGATGGTAGTCATAAATTCATATGGGTTTAGAAAAGCTTTTATTCATATTTTGTTAAGGCTTCACGGCTAGTTTAAGGAGTAAGACCAATGCACCTAAGCACAAAGTACTGCACTAAACTTAAGCCCGAAGGCTATCATAGTAAGACAGGCAGTCTAAGTCATGTCACGCAAAGGCTTTGTTCTCCAGGTACTACAATATCACCTTCAACTTTGCTAGCCGATTTTAGAATATTCCTTTGTAAACATTTAATTTTTCGTTGCCAAACTGAACTAATATCGGGATTAAAAAATGTCCAAAACAACAGGCCCGCAGGTTTGTATGGGGCCTCACAATACGTGCCAGTGAGACCCTAAAGAAGGGCGTCTTCAGCTTTTCAAAAGTGGAGGGGACAGGTCCTTTACATTTATTTTGTGGTCCATGTCACCTTTAGGTGCTTCCCAACTTCCCGGGGAAGATTTTAACAATTTGTGAGTGTCTCAGTAGAATTAGACACACAAATATCCTGATTAATACGTCGTACTAGGCTGAATATTATAGGCAGGATGACAAAATGAAAAAATAGGCGATTGAGAACTCCTGAAATTGAGAAGCTGGATATTTCTGATGCTGGAAAATTGAAAATACGGGAAAATAATAGTCACGAAATTACCAGATGGGAAGTGGGGAAAATGGGAAATTGAGAAGAGAGGAAGTTAGAAAGATGGGAAGTTGGGAAATTGGGAAGATGGGAAATTAGGAAAATGGGAAATTGAGAGGATATAAAATTAATAGCCGGAAAATTGGCAGATGGGAAGTGGAGAAAATGGGCAATTGGCTATAGGTGTGTTTGTGCTTAAGATAAAGGTAGAATTGGGCAGATGGTAATGTAGATATAATGTAAGGTGAGGTAGAGATGGGAGGGGGTGGGTAAGGTAAGAGAGTGGGGGTAGTAAGGGGTAGTGTTGGGGAGATGTGTTTGGAATGTGGGATTGGGTTGAGGGAGGATTGGTATTTGAAAAGGGGAGTCGGTTGAAGAGGTGAATAATTGTGAGATGTTGTGTTGGTGAGTATGTATTGGGAGCTGTTTGTTGATTTAACAAGGTGTAAAAAATATAAAAATAATGTTGAAATAACTGCGACGATAATTTGAAAAAAACAAATTAGTATCTATCTGGAATTATAAAATAGATTGTTTATCGCCAAGGTGGTGAATTGCTAGATTGAATATATAATTAGAGAGATATGTAAGTATGTTGAGATTATAAAAATCAGAGAGTATAGACATTCTTGCTTGAATGTTGAGAAGATAAACTATTTTTTGTTAAATCTGAAATACAAGAGAAGATGATTTAATAAAAAAGAAAAAAAGTGTATAGTTCGAGAATTTGTGTAGTATTACCATTTTGTGTGTTTTGTCCCACGGGCCATTAAAAACATTTTTACTAACTTGCAGTGTAAGATTTAAAGATATGTCATTAAGAAATAGATGGTAAATTGCTCGAAAAATAAAAAAAACAATATTGCTGAGTAGTTGAGATTATTCTGCATTTTGAGTCTGATGGGCTCATTTTAGACTTTTTTACCCCAACCCTGCATCTTAGAAAAACCGCGTAGCAAAACACTATATATACAGAATAGTCTTATTATTTGCTCTACAAAATGAGCCCAAATTCACTCAAGTACCTACTGCGATTGTCGAGTTACATTAACATGATTTTTGGGCGCTTTCTGGACCCAGCCCGAGCCCATTTAGTCCGTTTTTCGGGGAAGAAGATGTTGGAATGGGCGTCCGCGCCTAACAAAATGCTTACAATCATAGAAACAGAGATAGTCGAAAATTACCATACTAGCCAGTGAGAATTTTTCGCTACACTAGTTATACTCGCTACACACATTAGAAAATCCTGAACATGACTCATGTTAAACGTTCAGAAAAATAATGGCAAGATTTAGAATATTTCTGGATTTGCGAATACTTATTTCTGAAGTGCTGTCAACTTTAAGTACTAGTGAAGCTCGCTTAGCGAGCCAGAGAAATTCAAGTAGTGAAAACAATCCCGCGAAGTCTGTATGTAGAAAGCACACACAAACAAAGCCTACACATAGTACGCAGGGGCAGCATTATATAAACCGTGAGTGATGTGAGTCATAGTTACGCCCGCCTCTTTTGATATCCGAATGTATACAGTAGACAACACATCATACAACGAGTACAAAAAAACAGATGAACTAACAATTAATATTTAAATAAAACCCTAAATTGACCGGATAGAAAAAGAACGTAGTAAAGAATTCAAACCGACACTTGAGAAAAGATCTCAATTTTCATACCAAGTATGAAGCAGAAGTGTGAAAAATATTTGCCACACAACATTTTTGACACTCGCAATCAACTTGTTCGCCCAGAAACCCCATTTCCGACACTAAAACCAACAATAAGCACACATTTAGGTGCATTTCCCAAGACTTTTCACCAAATATTAAATTTGGCGCTAACTATAAGCTTATAGACTCCAGATTGGGAAGTAGTTGAAAAACTTGTTATATATCAATGGAAAGCCCTGGTAAAGCTACATGGAATAGGCCTATTAGTTTAGCCTCGTTTACTTATAGAGAAAAGTCGCGAAAACTGGAGGGGTTGCCCGAACAATGGGCCAAAATGATGTCATTTTGCCCAATAACTTTTCCCATGGGAAAAAAATTCAAAAATCGGGCTCCACCTAAATCCACCATTGCGGTTCGAATGAGCTATATTGCATCAAAATCCACCCAATCGTTATCGAGATCAAGGTGCGACAGACACACAGACAGGACCTCCTCAACGACCCTCTAGAGAAAAAATTGAAAATTCTCGTTCCACTCGCTCGCTTTCCACCCGAATTCAACAAACAAAGATGTTATTCGTATTCATTTTATTTTGAAAATCACGAACCTACGTTGAATTGCTACAATGTGGTAGTACGTAGTACAGAAGCGATATTGCATACACAAAAGCATTGCATAATTTGACAATTTAATTTTTCAGATCGGACCAGGATGCCCGGGGCTGCTTTTGACTGCGGTTAGCCTGACGCGAAGTTGGATCATCCAGGTCCGTCCCTCTGTGACAGGCCATGTAGGACCACCTGGACCGGCCAAGGAGTGGGACTGAGCATCGCCCCAAATTTCTCAACGTAACATAGACATATCTCAATATCTATTTAAGAAAAATATGCTAAAACGCCATATATTAACCAGTCATATTGGAACACTTTTACTGCTGTTGTCATGTTGATGACCAATATGTATACTGTTTATCGCACTGTTTCATCATTTTTAAACGATAATTTATTAAAACTAAAAGTCAGAATTGCGAGCAGAGCTTCAACGAACGTCCAGACTTAAACTTAGTTGCTCGCTACGTCTACATTTCGATATCGCTTAAGGACACTAAAGGTTTTGACTGAGAAACTAAGTTTAAATAAATATTTTCTGTAGTAAAATTAAAATAATTTTCATTTATTTAATATTAAAACGAATTGTATTTACAGAAAATGGCACATAGTGTATATAATTAGAATTTATATAGTACATAATTTCAAACAAATACGTTAAAATATAATATGTATTAAAACAGGGTTACTCTGTTGATTCGTGAAATTGTCAAATTCGGAAAAGTGAAATTTCGTCAATCGTTTCGTTAACAACGTTTTTCTAAAATGTGTTTCTGTGACAGCGTCATTGGTGAAGTGGTATACAGCGAGTACTGTGCATCGCTTATGTGGATGGATACAAATGGGAATGGTTATATATGTAACCAACAGAATTCCGCATAGATCCCCCCGCGAAGCGAACGCAAATTATTACTTGTATAAGCAGATAGAGGCCGTGTTTCTAGGCTTCTAGTATACTTAGGTTAATCGTTTTCTTGTATTTTTCAATTTTAACCATCGGTTTTAGCCCCCACCCCTCCTACAATTTTGACAACACGGTTGGGCCCTTATGGCAACCCCCCACTTTTAGAAAGCTTTCGGTTCGATTCGGCACTTCCAGACTGCTTGGTATTTAGCGGCATGCTGAATGTCACAAAGCGTTCGCATTTTTTCCTAGAAATTCAGTATGTCGCCGACGCTAAATTAACACTGCGTTGGTTGGTAGATTAAAATTGGTTTTGCTTCTAGAGGTAGCATCGTGATAAAAGTATCTACGTCAAATATAGTTCTAACTACTCAACGTGATATTTAGACATCACCCTCTTTAGTGTGGACCCAGTAGGACCAGACATTTTGATTTTTTCCAAAAACTTATCAACCCCCACGCCCAGATTTTAAACAAAATCTACGCAACTTACCATCATTGTCAAAAAAATATGTGTCTGTGCTCTGCAAACATAGATAAACATGCTGTAGGTACACGTTTAATGAATCCTCATTCTCGACCTGTATGAACCATTCCAAAAGCATTACATTGTAGTCAATGTAAGAACTCGTATATTCCATTGGGATTCAACATATTCGGTTTTATTTGCATGGTATAGATGCAGAAATACTAGAAAGTGGTTTAACCGTGATGGCGCAGCGAGCGGTATCACTGCGGGCAAGCTACCTTTATAGTCATAGATGCGTTCGAACAAATCAACTCATCCTTTTTGGGAGCCTCGAAACTAATCTATTAACTCCGCCTGGTACCGATTCGGTCCCAGCGTGGTCCCAAGCCCAGGAAAAGCTTTGGCTGAAAGGAGGAGGGTTGGTGGTGTGGCGTGCCCCGTAAAATTAGCCGTTCAATCCCCTATGATAAGTCGTCAAAACGAAATACGTCAAAGTGCTACTGGGTCGGGGGTTACAACTGGATCAACAACTACATTACGGCAAGCTACCGTACACAATGGCGACAAATAATTCGGGGGCAGGCCACAGCAGAACCACAAATTCAAGCTCTACTGCCTTACGTTCAAGTAAGTTCACAGCCTCGAAAACCTTTATACCTGCAGATTTAAAGATTTACACCATTAGATCGAAACCCATCAAATCATGCATAAATCAAATGGGGGTCCCAAGGTATGCAGTATCATGCAAAAAGGGTATATTGGCCACAAAATACATTTAAATGTAACATTATTTTTCGCATCCTCGAACTCCTTTACAACCACAATAAGAACAAATTATATCATTAGGTCACGGAGCCACTGAATTATGCCTGGCTCAAGAAATGGTCCCATGGCATACAGTACGATTTCAAAGAGTATTCATCAACCGAATATACACTCAAATAAATCACTTCATCGTTTTCAGGATCGTCGGAAACCTTTCGATATACTAATGCAACAAATTATGACACTGGCTTGAGAATCAAGGAATCATGCATCGCTCAAGGAGGGGATCCCATGGGATGCAGTACCATTCCTAAAAGAGTGCATCGCTTATATTTCCGTTCGAATGAATCACTCCATCGTTTTCAGCATCCTCGAAGACTTTTGTATTAAGAGACGCAATAAAATATTGAAATACATTGAAAGTAACGAAATCATGCATGGTTCATAGGTGGAAACCCAGAGGATACAATTAATTTTTCTCAGTTAATATAGTAATCTTTTTATCAGTAAATATACAACATTACATACCATTCGAAACGTATTCACAGATGAACTGAAACGGCCTTAACGCCTGATGCAAACCTAGTTACGCTGATTTTCCGGATATCGGTATGCTATTTCTTAATAAACTTCTTTGTTGTTGTTGTTGTATGAATTGGATTGTATCAAAATCAGTTGTATTCGTGGGTTATAAAGGTTTACGCTAACACTTAGGCTAAGCGTTAATTTTTCACTTTAAGGGTAAAAACCCCCTAACTCATGAGTATATTAAGCCGATTTTGATACTATTTGACTCATCTCGTTAATGCGGTTCGAATGGAACATAAGATCGCGGCATGAAGTGTTAGGATATCTAGATATAGTCTGCATGGTTGTTCTGTATGAAATGTACAGCATCACGTTCTCACAATTGAACAACTGACACGTTATCAGACAAAATGTCTTCAGCGCTCAGAGCAATGCCTTGGGATTCCGAGGCCCCCCCAAAACCTTGTGCTAGACTTTATCCAGCGGCGGTTTCTTAATTTCTCGGTTGGAGTAGAGGGGGCGTCTCGAGGCGTCGATCCACCCCCTCCCGAGCCTCCTGGCCTCACTGGGATTTGCCCATAAGATGAAAATACATCTAAAACAGCTTCATAACAAGTGCAAAATTGCGCAACGTAGTAACTAACAAGGTTTCTCACACAAGCTCGTATCCAGTGGGGGGATCCGACCAATGATGCCCACACATGTCCCCAAGCTCCATCGGCTGAACGGGATTAACGTACCACCCCTCAGGTTTACTTGGGCCGATATTGTAACAGGATTTTACAAACACACCAGCAGCACAGAATGATGCAAATGAAAAACAAATTATATTGTCAAAAGACATTCTCATGCGCAATACTAAAAATGATTTATATTCTTGAATTTAGAATTTTGTCAAAGTACTTATACATGCGCGGTATTATTGATAATTATGCACGACCGTGCCAGACACCTCTTGTCTATGCCACTGGGATTGCTGCACACACACCAGCTTTTGTTGCAAATCGAACTTTTGCAGTCAGATTAACTGTACACTTTGCTTTCAAGTTGACAAGTGCAGCTGCACTGATGCGCAGCTAAATCAACATGAAAACAGTTCGTAACCCGACCGACGGTTGTGGCAAAATCAAAAGTAGAAACATGTTAGCCGTGTTCACATTGCATCCGATGCGATCCGATACGACTTATATGCTAAAAAGCAAGCACACTCATGCGCCAGATCATTTTTTGCAATTTTTTCTTAAGCAACTACGTGATATTTTATGTTTCCCCTTATCACATATTTTTGAACAATCTTTTGTTAATGGGACACTTCCAAGTACTTGGCTGTGCGCTGACGTAATAGCTGTTTATAAGAAAAGACCGGCATCCGATCCTACAAACTATCGCCCTATTTCCTTGTTGTCAAATTGCTGTAAAATCATGGAATCAATAATCAACAGCGAATTACTTAGACACGTTTCATCAAACAATCTTATATCTAAACATTAGCATGGCTTTATAGCTAAACGGTCAACTTGCACTCAACTTTTAGAATCGGTTTATGACTGGTGTGTATCCATTGATATCGGAAATTATGTAGATGCGGTCTATATTGATTTCGCCAAAGCTTTCGACACAGTTTCACATAAGAAATTAATTCATAAATTATCGGCTTTTGGCATATCAAATCAATTAAAAGCTTGGTTAAATTCTTTTCTGAAAAATAGAAAATTTCTGGTAAAAGTTAATTGTTATTCTCGGTATTACCCTGTTACATCGGATGTCCCCCAAGGTAGTGTATTGGGCCCCTCTTTGTTATTATTGTATATTAATGATATTGCAAGTGTGTTGCCTAATGTTAACTGTAAGATATTTGCTGATGATGTGAAATTATACATCCAATGTCGACCTAATGATTCCCATCGAACTTCTATGTTTTTGCAAGAAGACCTTTACAATGTGGGAAATTGGGCACATATATGGCAACTTTCGATACTTTACACCGAAATGTTGTCTGTTACGATTAGGGAATTCAAGAGAGATTAGACATGACACGGGGAGCACATGAACTGAAAGTTGAAGAACTACACATAGAA
>JASANE010000606.1:0-14783 GCA_030248225.1 Trileptium ribeirensis
TTCTAGATCCCGGTGAGTTAATTCTGATTTCGTCTTCATTTTTCGATGCAAAGCCGGTGTCGCGAGATATGGACTGCGAACAACTGTTACCCGTACGGACATTTTTGGCAAAGAACACTTCAAATCTGTATTAGCCATTTTGACCCGGAATATGGAGTCGGAGCTGTTCGTGTTCAACTAAAGGGCACATCCTCGTCACTTTTGCTATCGAACTAGTAATTCTATCGAAATTGCAGAGCGTAGTTAAGCATAGATACACATACTCCTTTTGCTGCACGGCCAATCAGCTTTCGATAGCATACGTCGAAATGTTATATGTGGATATCACACAATTATAGCGGCACAAGTTAGAACAAAACTAACTCCGGCTATAAGTTTCCATGCTCGAAAACATCTAAGAGCAAGCTATCAGTCTCCCAGGGCGTCACAATAAAATTAGGTATTTTGAGTCGAGGAACCGTGAGGGCGCCATCCTCGTGTACACATGCAACCATGGGCCGCAGAGCAGAACCAACATCGGCAATGAGTTTCCCATGCCCGAACACCCACGAATGATACTTTTCAGGAGTCCAGGACGTCACGAACAAATTTGCGAATTTTGGGCCGAGGAACCGCGACGGTGCCATATCTCAAACCCCATAACTCCAGAAGCGGAGCCTTAATCGAAATACAAAAAATGCGAATCGACATTTACTATGAAATAAAATCAACCAGAGACAAAAATTCGAATGTTAAAAATTAATCTTGCTTCTTTGAAGGGTAGTAAAATTGGGTAAAAAACCTTCATTTTGACGTCTGACCCCGGAACCAAATCTCAAATCAAAAAACACGCTAGGGGATAGACACGGTAAATCCACTACGCCGGTTTGAATGAGCCCAAGATCATGAAAATCGGTTAAGTCGTTCCGAGTTATGGTCAATCACACAGACAGAGACGGAATTTAAACGCACTCACATCTCCAACACACAATCTTTACTTCGTTACACTACGTTCTGCTAACAATATTACCGAAATTCAACAATCCGAAAATGACTTATGACAGAAACAGGCAAAACGAAATTTTCATGATTCCCTCCCTAGCACCTTCAGTGGAAACTCCGTTCACTCCGTTTCAATAATGTTACATAAGGCTTATTTTAACAGGTCCAAACAGCTAAAAATAATCGCAATAAAATTAACAAATCTAACTATCGCTCAAAACAAAAAATTAAACACCATCCTGTCAATCTGTTAAATTATACAATATGAAGCTAAAGCCGAGGGTATTGCAACAAAAACCAATGTTCTATAAAATTTTGTCCAAATCGCTAATTTTATTCCCTAAATCCTGTACAGCTCTGGAATTTGCTACATCATAGATATAGATAACGGACAGGTATGTAGCCATGATTTTGCTAAGGAGGCACAATTTTAATGACCTATTAATGAATAATGCGGAAACTTCAGGGAGTTCGATGGACTTCTTTATTACGGTGTTCTAATTTTTGCAGTTAAGTCAAAAAAACAAAAATATTCACCCTGAGACTTAACGGAGACATTCCACTATGCGCCCACTGATAACGCAGATAAGCGGATTTACGAATAGGTGAAAAAAAAGTAACATCAGTAAATTCGCACACTGTAAACAAATAAGTCAGAACACAAAATTTCATACAGAGAAAAAGCGTTTAAACATAAGAACTCGTTATTTGCATTTACTAATAAAATGTGTTTTAACTGAACCGTATCCTCACACTTATAGTTTAGCACTTATTTTTACAGTGTAAATACAAATAATCCATCACAATTATACATGCGAGCGCACTCTTTATACTGAAATCATTTTAATTTGAAACTGTCGAATGGAGAAGACAACGATAAAAATCATCAACCGTGTGGTTCAAAGTATTTCATGATAATAATTCCTATAAAAATATGCTGAAATCCTTTTTATTCGATCACAACCACTCCTGCACGACACAGACGTATATGTATCTGTGTAAACCTAAAACGATTTGCATATCACAGTTACAAAGCTACAATACTTGAAGTCCCTTTCATTACATTGCTTACCTGATGAACTCCGATAGATTTTGCTATGAGACCCATCATCAAAAGCTTGAATTCATAACGGTCGTTACTCGCTTGAAGCCGTGAAAACAGTTTTTCGACAAAATCTGAAAAAAATATCTAGTTAGATCCTACTTGACGCATATGCAGCTCAAATGACTATAAAGTCAGCGCGGCGGCAATACATGCAAAAGCTGACAGCAGTGCGCCACTATACTCAAGCACGATGGTTATGAAATCATACAGATTGCATCAAGGCAATAGTCTATGGTAAAATAAATGCCTAAACCGCGCATCTTATATTATGTTCGGTTACCCTAAGCATTAGAACACATCAGTACCCATATAGAACATAACTAAAAATAAGAAACGGTGTACAATCCTTAGGAAGTATTTACATGCGTCCGAACCGATAACACGAAGCATTCAGTGTCAGCACAAACTCAACAGACTGTAGCAGGGCTGAAAGGGTGAGTGGCAAAAAAAGACATTTTGAGGGAAGAATGCAAAGTTCATACATGTACAATACAGTCACCCCCGCCGGTGTTGCAATCGCGAAACATTAACAAAAAACACAGAGTAATTTATAGTGAAATGTCATAAAAGTCTAAATTTATTATTTGACTGATTGAATTTAAAATGGATGTGAAATCTATGCTAGTTTACACTTTCGACGAGTCCAAATCTCCGGTAAAATCAGCATCGAAACGGAGTTTTCCTTATTTTGCTACTTCATACAGTAGCCCTTCAATTTCAAAAAACTTACAATTAATTGATTGCTAAGCCTAGTATGCGAACTGCTTATTGTAACCATCATTAATACAGTAAGCGTCTCCGTATAAACAAATCGTGCCCTTTCAAGCATCGAGCTAAATTCTACAAAATTACTGAACAATATTACCTGAAGGCAGTAGGATATTTTCAAGCCTGAACACAGGACTCGTTCTCGGGTAATATGGAGACCCATGCTGACGATAATGCGGAGACAATGATACTCAAATGTTTCGAACAAGTAAGCGTCTCCGTATAAACAAATCGTGCCCATTCAAGCGTCGAGCTAAATTCTGCAAAATTACTGAACAATATTACCTGGAGGCAGTAGAATATTTTCAAGCCTGAACACAGGACTCGTT
The DNA here is from genome assembly GCA_030248225.1 of Trileptium ribeirensis. Classification (NCBI taxonomy): domain Eukaryota; kingdom Metazoa; phylum Nematoda; class Enoplea; order Enoplida; family Thoracostomopsidae; genus Trileptium; species Trileptium ribeirensis. Next base: position 3,184 of record JASANE010000606.1, read on the forward strand.
CTCGGGTAATATGGAGACCCATGCTGACGATAATGGAGAGACAATGATACTCAAATGTTTCGAACAAGTAAGCGTCTCCGTATAAACAAATCGTGCCCATTCAAGCATCGAGCTAAATTCTGCAAAATTACTGAACAATATTACCTGGAGGCAGTAGGATATTTTCAAGCCTGAACACAGGACTCGTTCTCGGATAATATGGAGACCCATGCTGACGATAATGGGGAGACAATGATACTCAAATGTTTCGAACCAGTAAGCGTCTCCGTATAAAGAAATCGTGCCCGTTCAAACATCGAGCTAAATTCTGCAAAATTACTGAACAATATTACCTGGAGGCAGTAGAATATTTTCAAGCTTGAACACAGGACTCGTTCTCGGGTAATATGGAGACCCAAGCTGAAGATAATGGGGAGACAATGATACTCAAATGTTTCGCACCAGTAAGCGTCTCAGTATAAACAAATCGTGCCCATTCAAGCATCGAGCTAAATTCTGCAAAATTACTGAACAATATTACCTGGAGGCAGTAGGATATTCGGGCAATATGGAGACCCAAGCTGACGATAATGGGGAGACCATGATACTCAAAAGTTTCGAACACTATTTCAAAACACATCGATTTACGACAAAAAACACACACCTTGAGGATCATAAATCATTAAAATTGCGGTCGAGCCAAGATTTTTTGCTGCCTTTTTGTTTTTCTTTTGTTTCTGAAATCACAGATTCATTAATAGCATAAACGGTCCTAAATATATGCGTCCGAGCCTGGTTGTCGACCAAATGAAAAGATTATCTATGGTAAAGCTACAACAAAAAAACTCAAAAGACGTGTCATACTATAAGATGATTACGATACGACATACATATCTGAAGTCTTTGTTGAAACCATGTATAACTCGCTTCAATTTTTTAATTTAATTTTTAGTCAAATTTTTAATACCACTACCGAAAATGTGATCAAAATACTAACTTTATTACTGTAGGTTTTTGAAGTATAATTATATATTAAAGGCTGGTACAATTTAAAGCATCACAAGAAAGTGTCATAAGTAATATAATGCAATGACAGTCTTCATGACTTGGTGTTAGCTGTGACAATCACTATTTTTACAAAAAGTGACTAGACTACAATTTCTGTGACTCACTATTTTTACAAAAAGTGACTAGACTACAATTTCTGTGACTCACTATTTTTACAAAAAGTGACTAGACTACAATTTCTGTGACTCACTATTTTTACAAAAAAGTGACTAGACTACAATTTCTGTGACATGGAACTGATAATGAGCGCTATAATTCGACTAGTGTTTTTGACTCCAAAGTACATTTTAAGCAACACAACAGTACACATTAGTAGGTGTGAAATATAAAAATTTTCCAAGAACACAACGCCACGACAATTTAGTATTCCCGATTTAATAATAATAATGACATTAATTGTATCAACAATATTTTATATACATATGGCTAACAATATTTGATTTATAAAGACATTGATTGTATCAACAATATTTTTGATATAGATAATACTAGTAAACGTAATAAATTACGAAAAAGTGAGCGGAGCATCAGGCAGAGTATTTGGTATCTTATTTGTGTGTACATGTGTTTCAACTAACTATTTAATCAATTAACAATAAGTATCACGTTTTAGGCAATTGATGTTAAATCCACCATACAAAAAACTCGCTAGCTAAAAAATTAGCTAATTAGTAACATCAACTAATTAATTACCCATGATAAAATAATAGCTTTAAAAACCACATGTCCATAATCAGCGCGACATCGAACCTCCTTCAGCGCAACAAATTAGCAATTTTGAAGTGATTTTAAAACTTGCATGAAATTACATAATTAGCTAGGTAATTAAGCAACTAATTAGCATATAAGGCCTGGTTTTAGAGCTTCATCAATGTCATATTCGTGGTCAGCGACATAGAAAACCCAAGGGTGCAATTTATTTTTAAATTTTGAGCACTTTCAAAATTTTCAAAGTATTAGCTAGTTAACAATTAAGTATATAGTAATTGCTAATTAACAAATTAGCATGTTTTTAAGTTCCTTGAATAGTAAACAAGCCCCATATTCACAATCACCATGGCGAGATGTAGTATATGTACCAAATTAATAGCTTTACACTAATTATTTAAAAAATGTGCAATTTTTGTTTGAAAATTTTAAAAATTGCCTAAAACGCTTAACTCATTAGATAATTACTAATTAACTAAAGCAAAATTTGACCAAATCTATATGTCTTGCACCTGTCCGATATTAGGCCTTTCAAACAAAAAAAGTTTTTTTGAATCGGCCCAGTAGTTATTGAAGAGTTCAACGGACGGACAGACGGACAGAATTTTCACCCTCTGACGAAAACAAAAACCCTTCGCTTCGCTCCGCTTTAAAGACAGTGATTGTATCAACATAACATACCGTGATTGCAGCTTTCGCTCTTTCCAGTTGATTTTTACGCTTGTTCGATTTTTTGCCAACTCGATACGCCATCATAACCGATTTTAGCGTCTTGGAATCTTGCTTAAATGAATAAATGTGTTTGCGAACTAAAAATTGAAGCCTTGTCCTTCAAGGTTAGGTAAATGTGTACAAAAGTACATCTGCCAAAATATTATTTATTTGAAAGTTACAAAAGTTCTATCACTTTTGTGTCCATGCGGAAATTATGTTTTTGCAGATATTGCGGTACAAATTCCAGGTATTTCATTTTTTCGACCACTCTGGACACTTAGGAACAGAAGTCAGTGGTGAATTACCCAAGAATATAATCTAGTTCATCTATACGACCCAGTAGAGCTATAAAAAACGTGAAAGTAATGCCCAAATGTACCGTGACGACCAACTAAAATTAATATACCGTTTTATAGTGAGAATGGGATGACTCCCAAGACAACTTTTTCCTCTGACAAATAAAATTTTCGTTTTCAGGACCACTATTTTCATTTTTTCACGTTTTTGGTAATGTTTTGCGTAATATTAGAATAAATTTTCCGTGTTCAGAGAAGAAGTAAATATGGCTTAGGGTCCGATCCTTCGGTGGTAGTTCCAATGAATACCTGTGGTAACCAAATATAGATACCTAGTATATTATACGGTGTTTGCAAAAGCCACGGCGTTAGCCTACGGCTCCCTCTTATTAATGGTCAGAGCTGACCCTGGCGTCGGAATCCCTAGCTTCAAATTCCTAAAATCTAGGGTTAGCACTGCAATCTAACACCTTAAATCACATCAAAAATTTCTCAAGATTCTGACAGTTAAGTTTAGAAAGTTTCTGTAGATTTTGATAATTGCAACAAGAAATACAGAACAGCATTCCTATGCAAGTGTTCGCCATTCGTCATTACGATGAAATTTTTAACAATATATCCCAGAGTAAGCTGCGTCACACTGAATGTAACTGCCACACACAGACAATAATGACCGTTCCGGTTCCATTCGCCGCGTGAGCTGACGGTTACATATCATATTAAAAACCGTAAGCAAATGAATGTTGTAGAGTACAGACTCTGGTAAATTTAGTAAGATACTGGAATACCGATGTGAACCAATAGTAGTAACTCACCAGCGAGGGTGAAACGAAACGAGCGTAGATTCATCATTTGTGGTAATTTTGTGAAATCACCTTGTAACAGGCTTTGTGTTTCATGTATATACTACATTAACACGTCTGTAACCCTGAACCCACTGAAAACCCTAAACCCTCGTCGAACCTAAACCCGTTGAAAACACACAAAGACTTCGTGCTATTCTTCAGACAACCAAGTTATTGCATCCAGTGTACCCAATAATCTATACATAGAATAGCCACCATACCCTTTGCGCGATAAATAACCACGATAGTGAAGACAGACTATATTCTGGTAATCGGGTTCATTGACCCTAAACCCAATGAAAACATCTGAAAAGATATACTCCGCTCGCTCCGTTTCAACTCTAGAACTACCACAAAACACTGATACACCTCAAAATACAAAATTGCATTTGACAAAATATGAGACAGCTTAACTGTTTCAACCTCGAAGAAATTATTCGAAAACGTTTACCACAAATCACATTGAGAGCACAACAATTACTAACCGCCATTTCGCACACATATAGTCATTATGTATTCAGCAAATATGTGAAACTTGTATAAGAATTATGACATAGTTAGGTTACTTCAAATAACATTATTGTGTAAAACAATGCCTTTTACAATTAACCTGCTCTTCATCTGAAGAAATGTCGCTTGCGTCGTCTTCATTTTCAACGTTACCAACAAAAAACTTGAGCGCAGTAGCCATTAGCTGAAATATTATGAACTTACTACGATCTGTTTACACGTGGAGTACTAGCCAGAAAAGACTGTTACTGATTGAGCGAGTATCTCGCTAAAAATTTCGAAAGCATTAAAACTAATAAAATGATGTAGCGGAAAGACTAAACGACTCTCGAGAGACAGCGATCTTTGAGGCATTGCACGTCGTCAACATGCACATTGCCAAATATTAGCTTAAATATTCATAAATTCGTGATTATTCATCTACAACTGTGTAGATACCCAGACTAAATTGCAACTACACATCGTAATGTCCAAAACGACGTTTTCGTTCACTTTTTCTGTAATTCCAGTATAAACTCACCTACTACCTTAGACACCATCCAAGCATAGCATTTAACATAAAGTTTGTCGTCTACATAAAATTTAGGATTTCGCCAGTCTTCATCCCCTCCCAAACCACATATATATTGAAAATACCTATTTTCGATAAAAATAGGGCTACAATTTTCCCTACATAACAAGCCCAGCTGGTTCAAAGATTGTGTAGTCATATATAATACATGACTTCTCTGAACTGCACGGTGGCAGGCAATGGTCCCAAGCTGATGTCCTTGCTTAAATTTTGGGCTTACCTTGGCGAAATTCACTGTAGCAAGATTGGTCCCCCGACAAAAAACGCCTCCAGTTGACAAACACATACATTTTTTACAAAAAAAAACATTTTCTGAAGTAAAAATTCTATTAAAATAAATGAAAAATGCGTTGAAAAACATTTTTGCAGAGGTTGTGAGGCCTTTTATCAACAATTTCAACGGTTTTGTTAATAACACTGAATTTCGAAGCCACCCGGTTCAACCACCCACCACCAATTCATGCCCTCCGGCAAAATTGGACGCAACCGTTCAAACCCCTTGGTAAAATTTTCAGTGAACTGAGGACCAGTTTATAAGTTACCTCTTACGGCGCAACTTTTCCCTGTTTGATGGTGTATATTGCACTAAACAACGTAGCGTTGGTGTTCAAAATCTCTGCTCGAATTTATTCATCTCAAGATCTCTTAGAACTAACCAGTTTATAACAATAATTAAAAATGATTAAATACATCCAATTAATTAGCCTACTCCTAGGTGCACACATGGTAAAAGCCGGAAATGACTTTACAGCCTTGCCAGCGAACGAACAAAGTGGTACTGTAATACGCAAGATCATGCTTTGCTAAAACTAATTACTTTGACAGGTCGCATAAAACAAGCCGATGCAATAACGTTAGCCGTTCGAGGTTCATGCCATACATTTCTCCGGTACAAATCGATCATGATAAGCTAAAATTAATTACACATGTACACATCGTAAGATTATGAAAATCGATAACTGAGGACTAAGAACAAAACCTTCTTAAAACCAAAAGCTATCTCACTATTGCTAACCAGTCTTATGGTCCATGCGTACAGATGAGTTGTTCTCATTCTGCTAGAACATTTTGAATAATTCCAATACAATACATTCCAGAATACATCACCTAAAATTTCAAGTCACAAGTTTTAAAATCAAACTTACAATCACATAATGGCATAAAAATGCATCAAGATATTAAATAATTCATTAAAGCTATTCAATAATTGTCAGATGATCAGCGAATTTCCAAAATCATAAATAAAAGGAAATTATAGGGCTTTCATTCGCACGATACATTCCACAACCCAATCAACGTCTCATAATACAAAATAACTTCAACAATTATTGTTGTTTCAACTCTAGCGGCGTCGAGCAACGCGCAAGTGCACCGATATAACATTAGAAAAATATATGTTCAACAGTAAACGCAGCCACGATAAGAACAATGCTTGCCAGAAATTAGTACTTTTCAACAAATTGTCGCTCAACGGCGCTAGAAAAAGTTCGGCTTTTGCTAGTAAAACATTCGAATCTAATCAAGATAGTCCGCCCTTCGTAAAATTTGTTTGAAGGTTGTTTACACATTAGTAAATTGTTCAATGTCGTTCGAAACGTGACAGTTATTTCTACCAAGCACTATAATTCAATAGGTTGCAATGAAGCAAAACAAATTTGGTATGTACCACTTAGTTGCATAACTAGCAAATCCATCGATACTTACGAGTGCAAGGCGAGCTGTCGTCGTATGGCTGTCCCTCAGTTTGGAATAGACGTACACTTGAAGGTTCTAAAATCAAGTCATACTGGGCTCTCCAAATTGCCGAGGAGGGGGCTTTTTGGCATTTGTTTTGTTTCCAATCGGTGCAAAGTACATAAAATTTGGTCAAAATTTGTACTAAAATTCTGTTCTGAAGCCAAAAATTTCGCAAATCTTGTTTAAATTTGGTTTTTTGTCTCCTACAAATGCGTTTCCGCAATGTTTATGACACGATTTTTAACTATTTTTCTCTTGGCAAAATGGCCCTTGGCAAAATTTTCAGCGAATGAAGAGCCCAGTCATATACAACATATTGAAGCCAAGCCATCAGCTGTAGTAACATAAGAATGATACATACACTCACACAAAAACGAAATGCTTAAAAATCTACTTAGAATCTTGGCGACATGGCAAGTGTATGAATTCGGAGAAATGAGAAACTGTAACGTTAACATACAGTGGAACAACTCATTAAAAATATATTCCTGTTAGAAAACAAAGACATAACTCACCAAAAAAGTATTTATTAATATGCTGTTCAATAAGGCAATGATGCAGCATAACTGATAGATACCTAATACGCACCCTAAGAAGGCTAACTCTACATCAGAACTGCTCACGAACCGTGAATAACATATCTATGTAATCTATGTATATATAAGAATCATAACAAAAGCAAGGTAGTACATAAAACAACAGAATTTGCTACAGACCGAATGACACATGTCCCTTTCGCCCCACTCGCCTTGTCTCACCATTGATATAACTACCTCTACACGAAGAGATGCATCTAAATACAGTGACGATTTGAAATCAGCACCCACGAAAACCCATATGAATTTATTTTGAGCCACAAATCTATTAATATACCGTTAGAAGTGGTAATGTCACGCATGACTATATATTGCATCGGGCCAAACTTTGGCCTCAAATACCAATTGACCCAAAGGTCCTACATCAGGTCTGTCGTAAGGTAGCCTCGGAGTAGCTCTACCACACCTAATTTCATTCGAATTATTTTAGTGGTTACATAGCTACACGTCAACAAAGTTTGACCAAAATTTTGGAATTTTTTGCCCATTTGCTAAAGTCTACATGCCCCATGGGGACCCGACAATTTATATACCCACAAATAAAGCTTCCTAGGACACATATTTCGATATCAAAATTATTCAAATCGACTCAAGGGTTGCCGAGTTATGAGCAAAAATGACCTAAAAATGGCCCATTTTAGCTATGTACCCCTGGGTACCCCCTTCGACCCCCTGGAGTGGGACGTGGGTATGTCGAATCGGAATAAAACCTCCAAAAGGCACATCTAGAGCTTTCATATGAGCCCTCACACGTCCATATATGGTTACGTTGAGATAACACAGTCCTGTTTGCAGAGAAAAAAATAAACGGACGCCCATCTTTTTCACCATAGTGCGGTCTAGTGAGAATTCTTCTATTCCGAAGCTAGCGCTTCTCCATCTCCGAATTCAACAAAAGTATAAGATACTGCGGAAATCACAGTTCTGTCTATTATCTCTAAACACGGTTATAATGCTATGATTATAGTACGAGAATAGTGAAAATTATATCGTAAAATTAGGCCGTATAGCGACGTAGTAACTATTGATTATTACACGGCTAATATAATTATTATGTTTTCAAAAAAACTGCAAACTAGTAACTGCAAACAAAGGCGAAACGGAGCAAGCGTGGTTTCACCAAGTGAAAAATTCGTGAAATCACCGTGTAACAGGCTTTGTTTTTGATGTATACTACACTAAAACCTCAGTAACTCTGAACCCATTGAAAACTCTAAGCACTCGTCGAGCCAACCCAATCGAAAACAACTGAAAACGCACGAAGTATTCGTGCTACTCTCTAGATAACCGAACTATTATATGCAGTATGCCTAAAATCCTATATAGAATTCTTGATGCCCTGTACTTAATACGTAACCAAACTACTGAAGACAGATTACATTCTGGCAATCAGGTTCAGTGACGCTAAATCCACTGAAAACTATAGTAATGGTAAAAAATATTCGTGCTTTAGTCTAGACAAAAACATGTATATATACCATTCTTAATACCCTGCATGTAGAAAATAACACAAATGAAAACTCACAATATTTTGGAAATCGAGCACGTCCATCGCAAAAAAACATGAAACCCCAAGAAAAGGTGTCGTATAGACTGTAAATAGCAATACCATGGTATTTAGCGTACTTGACAAGCATGATAGACACTCGCTGTACGATAAAAAAGCCACAACATGCCGAAATGTAAAAAATCGCTACTCCTGGGAAAGAATCAAACGACCCATATTCCGGCCACAGCGGGATATGGGCTGCGAGAGACTAGTAACCCATGATGCCAAATTTGGCAAAGAATTATGAAAACCTGTTTTTTGCTATTTTGACCCCGAAGATAGGTTTTGTGCCGCTCGCGTTCAACTACAGGAAACAACCTCATCACTTTTGCTATCGAATAAAAAATTATTGAAATCCATCCACCCAGAATGAGTTATGAATGACAAAAAGATAAAAAAGACAATTTTCACGATTTTCCTTCAGAGCACTCAGTGGAAACAGCGCTAGCTTCGATTGCTCTGTTTCATTCACCCACTGAGTTAAGTTGCATGTTCTTCTGTTTTTGTACAACAGAGCGACTGTGCGAAACGATTGACTTGAATAGGAATTGTCGTAGCGCTTTATCGGGACATCGAAATAGCTCGAAAAACAGTCGCAAGACCTCAAGTTCGCCGACCACTTTTTTGTTTCGTAGCAAGATTAAGGATTTGCAGAGACTCTAAAATTTTGCACAACTTAAAATTGTATTTCCAAGGTTTACACAAGTAGCCACAGAAGTATACACTAGTAACTCTATCTGGATAGCAGAAAGTGGTGAAGCATAGGTACACCTACGCCGTTTGCATGCGCAGACGATCAGCTATTGATAGCACACGTCCATATGCTATGCGTGGATATCACACAATACCGCACAAGTTAGAAAAAACTAACAGCGGCAATAAGTTTCCCCTGCCCCAAAACCCCCAAGTGCAAGCAATCAGCCCCTAGGACGTAAAAATAAAATTAGGAACTTTGGGTTGATGAACCATGTCGGCGCCATACCCCCGTACCGATAGAACCATAAACCGCAGAGCAAAATCAACACCAGCAATGAGTTTGAAACACCCAATACAACTTTTCAACATTTTGACCCCTGACCCCGGAACCAGACCTCAAATCAAAAAACGCTCGGGATGTACACGGTAAGTCGACTATGCCGGTTCGAATGAGCCTAAGATCATGAAAATCGGTTAAGGCGTTCTGGAGTTATGGCCGATCACTCACACACACGGAATTTAAAAGTTTTCACCCCTGCAACACACAATCTCCACTACTCTCACTATGTTCTGATAATTCTTCTAGTGCAATGTGAGGTTGTATGCTTGAAATTCTCAAACAAGAACTTACGCAATATTTATTTACACGATGTAAATGCATCGTTATGAAAGTATAATTTTAGTTGTCTGATATTAGACAGTTAACCTCCGTTCCTTAGCCATTACTTTGTTACCTTCTGATAGCCGGTAACTTGTGTGTATTAAAGACAAAAATGAGGCCAGCATTAAAAAACACGACTTTAACATCAGCGATCTTATCAGTATTTTTACACTCAAAAAAGATACAAACGTGTACAATAATTATTCCGACATTAGTACTATATAAAAGAAAATGTGAAACGCAGAAACTTACCATTCTTATATCGGGTGCCAAAACGTTTGCATTACCTTTAAGCAAGCCCATCAGCTCCCCAGCGAACCCCAGATTGTCGCCCGGGTAGCAAGTGCATGTCTATAACAAAAACGATACATGTAGGAACCATTTTATTGGACAACGTTTATAATATATTTGATCAGCAATCGCTCATTTTTATCTGAGTGGCCCTGCATGTACGATAGCCAGATACTCGTTAGCTATATATATTGTGTCGCACATCAACAAGACAGCTATGATCGCATTTAGTAAACACACATTTTTTAAGAATTACTTCGTCAAACAATGACAGCTACACGACTCTGCAGCATTACCGATCCAATTTTGAAAATTAAATCATGTAGCCTAGATTAACTATAACTTGGAACCTGATTGCAAGCAAAGACACAATGAACTGGCTTGTGATAGTCAATGGTATTGTTTGCGATACCTAAACATCAGGGAGTAACCGGAATTCCGGTTCCGGTTCCGGCGAAAATCGTGTTCCGGTTCCGGCAAAGAGCAAAAACCATACCGGAACCGGAATTCCGGTTTAAAAATTTTGTTTGAAATTTTCCACGTTTTTTGCTTCATCCTGTAATCCAAACATATGTAATATATTATACAATAATCAAGCTCCAATACAACCAAGCAAAAGAAAAGATTAACTAACCAATTTGCCGTGTGAAACGTAAGTAGGGCACATAATTTGAGCAGGAATTTTTCATAATAACTTGCAGGATTTTGTTACATCAAAGCCAGGTCGATGCTTGTAGCAGCTATTTTACACATCCAGAAGTCTGTGGGATACGTTTGAATTAAACCGGTCCAACTCGGTAACAGAGTATGGCTTACGCAGAAGTACTTAGGGTGTGCATGGCTAACATAAATTGCATCAAGCACCCGCCAGTGCGCTTGTAAACTTGGTAAATCAGTCTAAATTGAAGTAAACTAACGTTATCTGCAACGCAGCTAGAAACTGCTTTCTTGGCAATGAACTGTATTTATTGAAACTGTGCGAACAGCATCACAGTGTGTCTCATTTACAGCGTTCTGATTAGAAAGTTATGATCATTATGATCTAGCTGACGGACACTGTTTGTCCAACGCTAGCCTAATCAGTGTCTCTGACCATTGATCAGACAATTACCTTCTATCTATTATTTTCTCTTAGAATCATATAAACCAATAATTTTAAGTTTCCTACAGAAGAACATGCAACAACCGTATGTGTAGTAAAGGGAGGCGACTGGAGACAGAGCGAAAGTGTGTATTCTACGCTCCAAGCTTTGTAAGCACATTCTATTTGACGCAGTATACGCAATGGTGTATAGTGGAAGTCATTTTTTGCTCTGAATGTCCACAAACCGACATATTTGATCGATAAATAAACATTATTAGCTTCCTCAGTCTCTTTA
>JASANE010000608.1:0-115275 GCA_030248225.1 Trileptium ribeirensis
TTTAGTCGCTACTGGTTTTACGGTGATAGAACATTTCGCGACCGCTTTAGTGTATAAAACGGTCGATATATTTTGTCTGGATCTGCGCTTAATTACATCAAAATATCCGCTGTATTGATCCGATAAACCGCGATTATTCCGCATTACTGCCAAGTGAGGGCCGATTTCCAATGAATTTCGCGGCGTCACTGGCATTTTGAGGTCACGGAATATTATGACACTAAGGTGTTATCAACTTCAATAATAAATAATGCTAAATTTAGCAAAATACGGTTTATACCATAAAGAACTGAAATCATTAATAAGAGTAAATTAATATTATTTTAACGTTTACAAGTGTTACAACCTCAGGCCTCTTCGGCCTAGTACAAAGAGCCATGAATATTATTTCTAACGTTTACAAGTGTCGCAACCTCAGACCTCTCCGGCCTAGTAGAAACAGACCTCTCTAACCGTCCCATTGCAGCTAAGTAGTGGTATATGTTAACAATCACCAAAATAGATTATACACGTTTCATGATTCATCGAACAGTCAAAATGGATTGGTCTACAGCACTCTAAATATTCGGATGTTGAGAGGAATCTTCGGCCAATGCCGAATGGCCTCTTCGGCCAACATTGCCTACCACTACTCGGTACGTACATGAATCGTTGAACATCAGAAATAAACAGAGAACTACCATGGAAATCGTTTAATTAAAACATCGGAAGAACATATTTTTGTTGTGACTACGAACTCAGCTGCGCTGGTTTGTAGATACAGGAACTGCACGAGTTGCAAAGTTCTTACCAAGAATTACAAAGAAACTGCAAATAATACATTATATATTATTGAAAAGGGCCCAGATAATGTTAAAATTTATAGAAGTGCAACATTATTTATTTTTTTTAAATATTACAAGAAGTTGTTGTATATATAACTGACTAATTACGTTTGGAATTGGTTTAACAACGAGTACGTAACTGATATCTATCCAATCCTGGTCGATATGTGGTAGGCGCTGATCGACTTGGAGATGCCCTTCCCTTTTGATTGCCGCTCAGGGTTTGGTCTCCATGATCACTTAAAACTGATTCGTGATTTTTACCCGTGTCTTCGACTTCGACCCAACCAGCGGCGTCGTCTACATCTAGAACATGATCTAGCTCGCCCGGCTCATTCCTCACGTCCTGATCATCATTACGTACCGCTTTTAAACGACGCACGTTCACGCGCTTGCTTACAACACGCGTTGATTTCTGTACAGGTTCAATCCACGCTCCGGTTCCATCTGGAGACAGGTTGATTACTCGATAAGGACCACGCCAATGTCGACTAAACTTTTTGGACTTGTCAGTGGTTACCGGTACATGCAAATAAACTCTGTCACCCTCCAAGAACGGAAGCCCCCTACTCTTCCGATCGTGCACACGCTTCTGTCTTGCCTGCGATTTACCGGTCGTTTGAGACGCTATATCCCATGCTGTAGTCAGTTTCAGCGCTATTTCATTTGCGCCACCATCACCATGTGATTCTTTCGGACTTTGCATCCACACATCGAGTGGTAGCACAGGATCACGGCCAAAATTAAGGAAGAATGGCGACTCACCAGTAGATTCATGTACGCTGGTTCGATAGGCGAAACATATGTACGGCAAAATTTGATCCCAATTATCCTGATTTTGATTAACATACAAACTAACCATGGTTTTCATCGTTCTACTAAACCGTTCAACCATGCCGTCGCCAGCAGGATGATAAGCTGTGGTATTTAACTTCTTGACACCAAGGAGGCGACAAGTCTCCTGCATAATATTCGAAACTAAGTTTGAACCTTGGTCTGTCAAAAACCGTGCCGGAACACCAAACCGGCATGCCACCTCTTCAACAAAAATTTTTGCTATAGTGGTTGATACAGTGTTTGGTAGCGCAAAGCATTCGACCCATTTTGTAAAATAATCCATAAAAACGATTACATGAGTGTTGCCAGACTTTGATTTCGGAAGTGGTCCAACAATGTCGCACGCGATTTGATACCACGGTGCTATAACTGGAATGGGATGCAATGGTGGTACTGTGTAACGTGCAGGAGCTTTTCGAGTTGCACAGGCTTCACAGCTACTACACCATTTTTTGACATCATAGTACATTGATGACCAGTAATATCGAACTGCTACTTTTTGGTATGTCTTCCGAATGCCTAGGTGGCCGCCAAATAAATGGTCGTGACACGCATTAAGCACTTGTTTACGTAATTCCTTTGGTACGTAAAGCTGCTTCTGGCCACGAACACTTGACGTTCGAAACAGTATTCCATCCTTCAAGAACCACGGCTGCTTAAAAGATGGATCCCGAGCAATACAGTCCATTAGCATTGCAGTTTCAGGCTCAGCAAGCTGCAACTGGCGCAGGTCAATGGACTGTGCCTGCTGGTCCATCTGCAGTGGCACCAATTCAAGTGTTGACACTGGAGCCAAATATATTTCTTGTTCTTCACCTCTTGTTTTCAACACCTTGTTGCATACGTCGCACACGACTGTAGTGCCGTCCATCACTGGGAAATCTGCAGAATCTGGTCGTCGAGATAGCGAATCAGCATTAGCATTATCCTTTCCAGCCCTGTGCACAATTTCCATGTCATATTCTTGCAGCAGCAGAGACCATCGGCTGAGTCTCACATGCGGATCCTTCACCGTTAGAAGCCACTTCAAAGGTTGATGATCGGTTATTATGAGAAATTTTCTACCGTATAAATATGGTCGAAAGTGCCGAATTGCCCAAACTACCGCCAATGTTTCACGTTCGATTACTGAGTAGCGTCGTTCAGCTTTAGTGAGCGTCCTGCTTGCAAAAGAAATAGGATGTTCTTTGTTATCGTCATTCCTTTGGCTCAATACTGCACCAATTGCATCATCACTAGCATCAGTCTGCACAACAAATTGAGCTGAAAAATTTGGAAATGCCAAAACAGGTGCATTTGACAATAACTGCTTTAATTTGTCAAAAGATTTTTGTGCAGCCGTTGACCACTGAAATTTTACATGTTTCTTTACCAACGCATGAAGCGGAGCAGCCAATTTTGAAAAACGCCAGATAAACTGACGGTAATAAGATGTCAATCCAAGCAAGCTCTGCACTTCCTTAATTGATTTAGGCACGGGCCATTGAACGATTTTTTCCACTTTTGCGCATTCCGGAAACATCCCATCTTTAGATAACACGTGACCTAGGAACGGCACCGTTTGTCGACCAAACTGGCATTTTTCGAGTGTTAGCTTCAGATTTGCTAATCGAAGCCGTTCGAATACCATTCTGAGTCGATGCAACAGTTCAGTTGGTGTAGAGCCGACTACCAAAATGTCATCCAAATAAACTAAACAAATTTTCCAGTCAAGACCAGCCAAAACATTTTCCATCAGCCTCTGGAATGTCGCAGGCGCGTTTGTCAGCCCGAAAGGTAACTTGTTATATTCGTACAGTCCTTCAAATGGTACGAAAGCTGTTTTATGTTTACTGCCAGGGTCCATTGCTATCTGATGATATCCGCTTTTCATATCCAGCGTACAAAAATATTTGGCTTTATCCAGTGTCCCCATTACGTCGTCAATTCTTTTCATGGGGTAGCTGTCACGTCTAGTTACAGCATTCAATTTCCGGTAGTCAATGCAATATCGCCATTTCCCATTCTTCTTTCTGACTAGCACAGTTGGAGATGCCCATTCGCTTGTGGACCGTTGTATTATACCATTTTTTAGCATTTCTTGAATTTGGTTAGCAACTTCTTCCCGCATGGCGAAGGCTGTTCTGTATGGTTTCTGTTTTATAGGAGTCGCAGATCCTGTATCGATAGTATGGTATATCTTTGTAGCGCAGCGAAGATCATGGTCTCCTTCTGAAAATAAATCTTCGTATTCGAATAATAACGCCTTTAGCTGAAACTTATAGTCATCGTCAAACTCGCACTGATCCAAATTGAGGTTAGCAAATTTCGCATCCGATTGTCGACATGTGGGAGGGCAAATTGTTGTTTTCGCTGTGCTACTTGAATAGACTTGTACGTCCATATTCATAACATCTTGGCTATCTATGGCTGACACTTCAGCCACCCTTAGACCATTTCGTAGAACAACAGGGGCCGTAGTAGGATTGAAGATTCTAACTGGTACAGTATGCTGGTCACCAACCTGGGTTACGGATGGTGCAACGACAGCACCGCACTTTTCAAATACTTGTGCTAAAGGCTCTAGGAATATTGGTTCAGTTTTCGATGATGAAACCTTTCCTTGTACCACGATTTCAGTTCTTGGAGGCACGTTGACCGTATCCAACAGTGTTACGTAACCGACTTCAGCGGACCGGCTTCCTATTTTAACTACGTCGCCATTCACGTGCATTGTATTTTTTCGTAATTCAGTTTTATGTCACCCATTTGTTCCATATCATCGCGTCCGATGATCAGAGAATACGGCAAGCTGGGTGTAATGTGTAAATTACCAGCGAAAGTAGAATTTCCTAACCGAAGTTCTGCCTCCATTTTTCCCACCGTCGGCATCAAGTGACCCGATGCGGAACGAACTGTTTTGTGCATTCTACTAGAAGGATTCGGTTGTTGTGTGGTCAACTTTTTAGCAGCTTCAATTGTTATCAATGATATCTCAGCACCCGTATCGACGAGTGCGTGCAATGGCATACGGTTAACATAAACAATAATTGCACCCTCGATCACCTTCCCTAGTATAGAATTTACTGTCAGATTGAATGGTTGAAATTCGGTTAATTCGTCACGCATTTGTTGTGTATTAACTATAATTTCTGGATCCTGACAAGTTCCCACATTCCTAGAGATTTCGTTGAAACGTGGTGAACAACGAGATAAAACGATTTGTTGAGGATTGTAAAATCCCTGCATTTTAGTAGCGAGTCGCTGCCCATAGGAGTTCAGCTGTGTAGCCGAGATCCAGCGACGGAAGCATGTCTTCCACATCACAACTGATGTAACATAGATGCAGCATCCGAAAATCCATAGTTGCGTTGGGTCAACGCTGAAACCATATAAAAACCCGAATAGTCCAGTGTCCACTATATTTGTTGCTGCTTTAGATGCCGCATATTTCGAGTGTCGACCATCTGTCCGTACCCCCAGAAGTTTAAACACTTTTTGCTGATTATTGTATGTGTGCCATAATTCGTTTAGCGATATATGACTACGCATTTCTTCCATTCGATACATGATAACTGGGTGGAACAAGAGTTTAGGCAAGGTTAAGATTTTAGGTGTGGACATGAGTTGTGGCAGGCGATTAGCTTTTTGAACTTTATTTAGCGTTCCAGATCGTTGATAGTAAAATTCTCCTTTGGCTAGTGCGAGTGGAATATCTTCGTGATACCGACAATCTACTTCTCTTGTATGTTGGTGTATTATATTTGTCGTGGTATCTAGGTAACCAGTATGATAATTTCCCGTTGCATTAAATCGTATTGGAATTCCTGATGTGCAAGTATCGTTCATTGGTAGAATTTCAAATTCATGTATCTCATTACAAGGCCAGACCTCGATCAGGTCGCCCCCAGTTGATGCAATAAGGTTGTTGTAGCCCAGAAGGATACGCATTGCTAATGTAGGATTAGACATAATGTATGATTCGATTAGATCAGAAACTGTTTTCATTCGGTTGCGTGTGGACGACATTGCGTGGTCAAAAGAGAAGGATATCACTTCCCTTATATGTATTTCTAGCGCTTGCAAGCCGGACGCTAACATTTCCGGAGTTATTATACCCACTGTCTGGTCACGTTTCATCCGTGTCGCAGGACTATCTATCTCGTTTGGACTTGACTGCTTATGTGCTTTGAAGTCCGTGTTAACACCGTACTGTTGCTGCAACTCCACTTTCAAGATTTTAAATGGGATTCCTTGATCACTCAAGCGAATTTGGTTGCGTTTACAGTCCGTTGCTTTCTTGTTTTGCTCAAATGTGAGCGCTAGAGACGCTTCACTGGACAGCCATTGCCGTCCACGAAGTTTCCCTTCCATCTCTTTCCATGGAAGAATGGCACAATGTTCAGTTTCATTTGGCTTCTATATCAGCACTTTCCCATCCTCGAGCGCACATGCACCTGAGTGGTAGTCACATTGTGATACGTCGCCAGCAGTGGACTCCGGCATCGATTCGGAATGCCTTTTATATATCTTAGCAGGCATTAGAAAACAGTTAGTTGCGCGAAATATTTTCCAACGGCAGCAGTGTATGCCACCGCCGGGGTACCACCATTTCAATTTATGATCAGTTGTCCACAAATTGCCGCGCTGCACCAGTGGTTCATTACCACATTGCTTGTATTGTTTCATCCTGCGACAATCTTCAGCAGTCACGGTTTCCACAATCGTAGTTTCTTCCTTCAAATTTTCATCATTGAAAAAATACGTAAAGGCTTTAACTTGGTTGGTGATCTTATGACAAAGCCATGCCTCGCTCACGAACTTAATAATATTGTGTTTATACATCCGTACCGTTGCCTCAACTGGGCGCTGCAATTCGCTACGATTAGATAATTCACAATCTGCTGCTTGCGATAGTCTCCAAATCTGCTTATGCTGTATTGTCTGGCAGACAAGAGGATTGGGGAACTTCATCTCGCCCGTTGCACCCATACTGGCGTTTAGGGTTATTAAAAATATGTACCATATTATAATTAAAAGTAAACTGCTAATGCGGTGCTTAATGCCGCTGCCGGATCGTCGTTGTAGTGATTGGTCCCCAGCTGACACTTGGTTACATGCGTGGTATTGTAGATTATCTGTGCTTTGAGAATTATGGTTGATAGGAGCATTGATACTTTGATTTCCAGCCTGTTGATTTACTTGACTATCACTTAATGTTCGTTTCCTTTCTATCGTGGCAAGTTCATTTTGTTCACTGTTTTTGTAGTCTTCTCCAAGTAATTCCAACAGTTTGGATCTAATACGTGCTTCGGCTACATGGCTGATTTCTACTGCTGGCTTTACGAAAGGCTCTACTGGTTGCACTTGTGATCGGGTTCCTGTTTGCCTTCGTATTTGCCGTAATCTTTCCTGTTCAAATTCGGCTTCAAGCGTTTGCTCTCTTTCTTCGCGAATTTCGTCAACTAATTGTCGTTGCCTGATTTCACGCTGAGTTATTGGCTGGTATAGCTCAGGCGGATGCTGGTCAGCTTCCGGTAATGCACCATAATCGGGGCTAGTATTTCCAAATGCAATTCGGCGCCTCACCATAGCTGCCATCATGGCGGAATTTATCCTTTCTTCTACTGGCAGGTGGTTATGTTCTCGCATTTCCGATGAAGCAAAGCCGAGCACGCGGAATGAAAACGACTCTCCTAGTCGAAACATCCCTTGATCCGTTAAATAGGGGCTGATCGAAATAACTTCCTCCGAGTTTGGTCCGAACAGGTTATCGTTCTCCAGCATCACACATGTTGTGCCCAGGGGATTTGTTCGTTGCACTACGTTTTCAAGCGTGTGTCGAAAACAGTCCCAAATATCTGGTGGCACATCACGACGGTAGGTTATATTTGACCAATAGACACGATCAACTGAGTACGCTATGTTATTCAGCAGGGAGACAACTCGACGTATCGCGCGCTTTATTTCTATATACAGCCGCTGGTGATGGGACCATCCGATTGCATTCAAGTTGGTCAAGTTGTATGTACCAGCATGTATTATGACACTAACGGGGCCGTTATCTTGAGGCAAGGACTGCAAAGCCCCTTCTAGTAGTTCATCGACACATTCGATTCGTAGTCCGGAGCGCCACTGTCTTATAGACCCAGGTGTATCCGTCATCCGTTGTAACTGGTCATCTCCCACAAATATATATTCAATAGGTATATCGGGTTCAGAACCTTGGCGCATCTGGGCCGCCTCCAGGACGTTATTGTTATGATCATTGTCAAAATGTTCGCCCTCGTTGTCTGTCGGCTCAATAGTCTCCGCTGGTTCCGTGTTTTCCACTTCTTGTTGCACCGACAACGCTGGCACCATAGGTGCCGAACCTGGCCCAACTGCTTCCTTCTTCGAATTGCGTTCCTCAATTCGATTTGTAGCGTGCAGGCATTGTATTTGTTCACTAGGGACGGGAAACCGTTCAGAGCCCGGTTGTACGCGGCGCCATAAATCTGAATTATCGCGACCTACAACAGTGCCCACGAATGCTTCAGCCACAGAGCCACAGGGTTCTTCATTTTGATTGCAGCGAACCACCGTATTGGTACTGCTATCCGGAATGGTATTACACTGAAAATGAGCCAATGTTGCCGAAGAGGTGTTTCGCGCTGATCGCCTTGTAGTGCCAGATTCACCAGTAACTCTGGCTTGGTTGCTAAACTGTGAGGCGTTGCCAACTAGTCGTCTACTTAAGGAAACGCCGTGGGTTTGGTTGGCTCGACAATCACGAGTGTTATGAGTGCTGGTTCGATGAAATTCACAGTACATGCTGCGAACTCGATTACCGTTGCAGGAAATTGCCGTGTGCCCAGCACGACCGCATATTTGACAAACCGGTCGATTGTTCAACGTAAAGTGTTGTCGGTCATACATAGGTGAATCGGCATAGGTTTGAGACTGATAATTATTGTGACTTGCTTCCCGATTGGAACCATGAAAGTTATTACTGGTTCTGCGTGTGATAGCCTGCGATTCCTCAAGTCTACGAGTTGCTTGACGTAACTGTGCGACCTGGCTCACTAAATCACGAGCCCAATCGCGTGGAGCTGATGAAATAGGTAGCGGCTGTGTAACATCTCTTGCAATTGCTGACACTCCGACTATGGGCGATCCCCGTCGACCAACGTTAAGTTTCGTCTCAATGCGTTCTGCTGCCAGAATTGCTTCCGCCATAGACTTTGGTCCCATTACTTTAACTTCTTCCCTAATTTCAGGCTTTAAGCCAGCAATAAATTTATTCCGCAAATTAGTTTGCTTCTCTGAGTCAACAGTCATATAACTAAGTGCTGACTGTGCAAGCTCAGTGAGAGACCGTGCGTAGCAGCTCACCGATTCCGTGGAACCCTGGCTCCGTATGTCATATTTGTCGCTCATGTATCTTTTCCGATTATCAGTCATTAATGCAGAATTGAGACTGGCGACTAACGCATCGTAATTCAGTTTGTCTGATCCAACCCGTTGTAGACGAACTTGGCGTTTTCAGCTAAATATACACCGAGAAGAAATGGTTTGTTTTCCTGATTCCAAGCATTGGCCAAAAATTTCACTTCAAATTCGTGTATTCGCCAACTTTCAAAATCATCCCCTTTTTCCCCGCTAAATATAGTTATTGGGATGTTTGGTCCACGGGAAGACGTGATCGAATGGATGGTAGCCGTATCCGTTAGCGACTCACTTGCGGCAGCGTTCACAACTGAACCGCCCGTAATCACAGTTTTAGCTTGAAGTTTCTGTGATTCACTAAGATTGTTATTTAATGTGACTAACGACTCTGTATTTTCAGTGACGATTGTGTTAATATGTTTGAGATAGTTTAGTATCTCAGTGTTAGCCGATAGCTGTGTCGGAATATCTAGGCGCAGGAGGATATCGTCCTGTTTTTTCGCGGAATTCTGTATTGTCGTTAAAAGTTTGCTTTCTAATTTTAACTGGTTTTGTGCTAAATGTTCCAATCGATGCTGTTGCTGCTCAAGGTGTGATATGACAGTGTCTAGCTCAGTTGATAGCTTGTTTTGTACCGCGGCAAGTTGGACATCTAGTTGTATTAATGTGCGCTGTTGTCCACGTGCGTCGCGAGCACTGGCATCAGATCCCCGTCTAGGTTGATTGGTGGCCGTACTTCACTTTATAAAATTGTTAACCAGTATCTAACGTATCCGTAATCCCTCCGTTGCCACCAATGTAACGCCTCCGAATTGGATTTCACGTTCGGGTTACTGGTACTGCTAAATCGGTGCGTCCTCTTCGGACGGTTCAGTAATGCCTTCTGCAGGCAGGGCTTGTCCTCTGCGGACAGCGAGCTACGCGTCCTCTTCGGGCGGTTCTGTTATGCCTTCTGCAGGCAGTTCTTGTCCTCGGCGGACAAATAGTTCCGATTGGTTTTACTGCTTTCTGCAAGCAATGATGCGCACATGTAACAAGCTAGGAGTAGTTTGTTTTATTTCAGAACGCCAAAGATTAAATGATACAATATATCAAAACTGCTTTCTTCAAGCAGGGTAATATCGATGCAGCAAAACAGCGATGCTTCGTAATTAAAACTAGCTGGATGTATGAGTGGCTAATTAGCAAAATTATTGCTGCACCGATTATTTTATACCACAATTACTAAAATGTCAAGAACACAAAAACTTCACATGCAAAGGGCAACAATTTTACCAATAGTCAAAACAACAAAATTTAAGAAGCCCTGACATTTAAATTTCAAGGAATCGCATAAAGCGAAGCGATAGTTCACAGTTACAAAGCGTCTAACAAATTACAATCGTTCAACTACAATTATTCAGCAAGATAGGGATTGTTACAATAAACAGCCACAACTGATGAAATTACAGTTTTGGAAAAATTTCTACTGACGGAGCCGCAAGAATTAATCAGAACGTAGTGGAGAATGTGCGTTGCAGGGGTGAAATCTTTTAAATTCCGTGTGTGTGTGTGATCGGCCATAACTCGGGAACGACTTAACCGATTATTCTTGGGCTCATTCGAACCGGCATAGTCGATTTACCGTGTAATCCCTTAGCGTTTTTAGATTTGGGGTCTGGTTCCGGGATCAGGGGTCAAAATGTGGGTTTTCTGCCCCATTTTACCCCATTTTAGTGCCATTCACGGAAGTTATTAATGTTATTCTTACCGTAACTTTCGAGTTTTTTCTCTGGATGGGTTTTTCATAGTAAAATGATAAATGCCGATTCCTCCTTTTTTTGTTTTTCGATTAAGGCTCCGGTACTGGATTTATGGGGTTTGAGGTACGGGGGTATGGTTCCACGACCCAAAATATGGAAATTTGTTCTGACGTGTTGCATGGCTGATAAGTTTTGGGATTTTTGGGCATGGGAAAACTCATTGCCGATGCTGGTTTCGCTCTGTGACCCACGGTTTCATGGGTACGGGTGTATGACGCCCCATGGTTCGGGGTTAGAGGTGAAAATGAGGGTTTTTCACCCTATTTTAGTACTTTCCACGGAAGCAAGGTTATTTTCATCGTAACTTTCGAATTTTTTCTCTGGATGGTTTTATTTCATAGTGAAATGATAAATGCCGATGCCTGTTTTTTTGCTTTTCGATTAAGGCTCCGGTTCTGGAGTTATGGGGTTTGAGGTATGGCACCATCGTGGTTCCTCGGCCCAAAATTAGAAAATTTGTTCTGACTTCCTGGACGGCTGAAAAGTTTGACTTGGGGGTTTTCGGGCATGGGAAACTCATTGCCAGCGTTGGTTTTACTCTGTTTCCCATGGTTCCATGGGTACGGAGGTATGGCGCCCCCATGGTTCGGGGTCAGGAGTCAAAATGAGGGTTATTTCACCCCATTTTATTACCCTTCACGGACCAAGCATATTTCTATTTTAACTTCCGAATTTTTTCTTTGGTTTGTTTTATTTTATAGTAAACTGATCAATGCCAATGCCACTTTTTTTTGTTTATCGATTAAAGCTATGGTTGGGGAGTTATGGGGTTTGAGGTATGACACCCTTGTGTTTCTCCGACCCAAAATTCGAATATTTGTTGTGACGTCCTTGGCGGCTGAAAAGCTTTCTTGGGTGTTTTCGCGCATGGCAAACTCATTGCTGGTGTTGATTTTGCTCTGCGATCCATAGTTCTATATGTACGGGGGTGTGGCGCCGCCATAGTTCATTGACCCAAAATTCCTAATTTTACGTTACGTCCAGTAACGTTGCTGACAGCTTGCTTTTGAGGGGCTTTGACATGAGAAACTTATTGCCGGTGTTACTTTTGTTCTAACTTGTGCGGTCTTGTGTGATATCCACGTATAGCATATGCTATCGAGAGCTCATTAGCTGTGTACGCAAAAGGCGTAAGTGTACCTATGCTTTACTACGTTCTTCAATCTCGATAGAGTTACTAGTCATTGATTGTATTTAACATAGAGCCGAACTGACAGAGCCGAACAAAAGTCCGAGCACAAAGAATTTTTATCAACCGTGATATTCATTAAAATCGCAGGCACGACCCTCACCCTTGTTCTTGGACTACTGACTTGGACCTGACCCATGTTCATCGACTACTAAATTTATACCCCATCCATGTTTATGTCTATCACAAAGTAGGTCATAACACTGGGATGGATGCCATAACTAAGCATGTTTTAGAATGTTGTTTTTAAGTGTACTACGATTATCGTGCAGGTACGGCTATCTTGTTTTCAACAGTTCTGGTCTATGTCATTTAGGCACAAATCGAAACAACGTTTCATTCTTTCTAAGGCTTTTCATATTGTTTGTTGGGTTTCCTTGGTTACATAACCGTCGATTTGTGTACTGTGCGATTGCACTAAGACGGTAATGCCTTTAAATTGTATTATATGTAACAGCGCCTTTACGCTGCTGTATTGTGTACTTCGAAAACGCAATACCATACAACCTCGGCTATCGTAAGCTCAATTGGTTTTACAATTACAATACACGAACAGAGTGGTCAGGGTTCGGCTAAAAGGGTTAGTGTAAATCTTGGGTCATTGCCGTCCTAATTGAACGTTCACAACTGTATGTTCAGCTGATCTTTTCGATTTTAGCGAATACTCTAACCACATCTGAGCTTACCATGCTATATACAGATGTGTCGCGTAGGCTAGTTAACTGGGCACCAAAGGAAAACTTTCATACCACGGCAATAAGAGTACAGCAATAACAAAACATCATTCGGCTTGTTCGGGTAAGCAGTAGGCGGCTAACACCATTGAAAAGGTTGGGCCTAGGGTCGAGACAAGCTCCAGGAATGTGGAAGTTAAAAATGCGAATGGACTACACCTATCCTATCCTACGTAAAGTCGAATGCAATGATAAATCGAATGCAGTGATATAGTAATCAATAATTATAATCATTATCATCAATAATCATTAATAATGCAAAGTAGAATCATACATTGGTAACAACGAAAATGGTATCATACAAGAAAATTGTATATACAACAATACAATGGCAAGGTACGACTGCTAAGCAGTGCGACTTATTCGAATGTAATGACAATAAAAATAAGGTTCTGGTTCAATTTATTACAGATGCTCTTTCATCCTGGAATCTTTAAAGAGTTGTACTTGATCTACTAATGCAACACAGATTAAGGTAATACAGTTGAATTGTTCATGGCTCGGCATTTGGTACTTCCGGGGAAACAGAAACACACACTCGTAATTTTGCAGGGAAGTTTTAAACGGCAATATGGTGTTAACGGTCGCTCTACTCAGACTTATCCGATGGCCAGTTCACTTAATATACCAAGTGTGACTGGCTAAGCGTACCGGTACGGCAGGTCTCCCAGCAAACAAAAATGCGGTTACCGACTCGGAGGGAATCTGGAAAGTGAGGTGGATTTGACGTCCACTAGTATTGATTTCGACGGAGTTGCAAATGGGTCGCATTCGCTAACGTCATCCTTGCTCGACATAGATACAAATAGAAATAGATATATATTTGAGTATATATTTTAATGCTCAATCTCGGCTCAGTTGTGACTCAAAAATATGCTGTTTGCGCCCATTTCGATGGTTAAACTCGTGAACCATTGCGAACCAGGACTGCGCCGAAATTTTGTCTTAATTTGTACAGCTTTACGAGCCGGATCCAGGTAAGATTATTAAGTTGTAAGATTTGAACCTACTTGAGATTCATTAGTGAACCGAGGATTATATTCCTAACAAAGCCGAGTACTGCAAGTATCCTGAAGGGCAGAGAGTTGGATAGGATTTTATTTAGAAAATCAATTTCTTTTCTCGGTGTGATTCACTTGTATAGTCCCACGAAGGGAGGGTAAAATTATAAGGCTTTTTAGCAGAAAAAGGGCGGGATCTCATTAGTCCATGCTGACTTTAGTCTAATTCCTAGCCTTTCGTTTCAGGGGCACGACGGTGATGTTACTGCGTCAACTCTTCAAAAGAGTCTCAGGGCCATTCTCGCTAAGGGAAAGTCGGAATTAAATATGATCCTAAATCATTGTATGGTACAGATAATACTGATAATGAATCACTGCTATTGTACAAATTAGTCGTTCGGATAACTAAATTTTACTCCAGGCTAAAGCCAATTAAATCCGACCTTTACGCCTATCTGTAGTAAATTTCTTCTCTTGTTGCCGCACTCGAGACACTTAGGGCATAAAATTATAAAGTGAACATTGACTTGAACCGTCCCAGCTATTTTGCTAGGGATAGGCATAATGCATTTTGCTAGGAATAGGTACCGGTATCGACGGCCTAATCAGCACTACAAATATTCCATGCTCCTCGTTAGCAATTTATTAAACGGCTGAGGCGTTGCATCAGCTCTTTCATTCGTCATTCTGGTTCAAAATAAGGTTCCTGTGATAATGCAACTTAACATCGTAGTAAGTTTAACCTAAATAAATTGAGGATAATTTAAGGATTACTTCGATCCCTACGTTCAGTGCACCATTTACAAATTTTGTATCCAACTTCGCCAAGAAGGTCTTCGCATTAGCGCAATTATTGGCGGCCCAGTGCGGAAACACTAAGTACGGGTCGTCAAAAGGCGTATTTGGTTCGTCTTTGTGTGATTTTTCAGCTTAACTATTGAGCTCGTGAGTGGGCCAGAGCCGAAGCAATGAATTATACTGGGGCTATCCCCAATTGTCACGAGCTCTGCCGGGTTCTTAGTATTTTGTATGTCTTAACTCTTTTAAAACTTAACCATTTTAGTTAGTTTGGTCGTCATCGCAGCGCAACGATGGTATTAGTGCAGCTTAGGCACCCTCGTAAGCTGACGAACTGCTTGTCACGGTCAACCCAATGTGGCATTTTAAGCAGGTTCTGTTCACCAGTTGCTTTAGGTAAACTGTATAGATATATCACACAAATGCATAAATTCAAATCATTTTCGGGGCATGGAGCTTGGGTTAAAATTCAGTTTAAAAGACTTGGGGTCCTTGGCTTAACCTAGCATAATGGTGGGGCAAATACACATTTTTGAATTTCTGAAAATTGTGCTAGGTTTCTCTGTAAAAATTTGCACAGAGCCAGGACTTGAGTTGCCAGTTCGATTTTTGAGGGCCGGGTTGCCTATCCTATCAAAAACTGATCCGTCGGGTCAAGATCCGACATCTCGCTTCGCCATGATGCAAAAATTTAGTCGTTTAATTTTGCCGTTTGCTATCAAATTTACCACATCTGGTAAATTTGATAGTTCATTTGCAGTGGTGGCGTTTCGGAGATTGGTAACTCTGATACAGCCGTGCTGCACTAGTGAAATATAGACAGAGGGAGAGAAATGAAACTTTTGCTATAATGAAACAGAATCAGAAATCTACCTATGAAAGTACTTATACTCTAGCTTCATATATCTATGTAAAAAAACCTGAGCGGCTTTTGCTCCGCTCGGGTTTAAGTTTGCTATAATTTTTAACGAACTAGGCTCAATAACTCATATGGGAGGCTTAACGGGTCTCCAGTTGTAAAATAAAAATCATCAAAATTCCTGGACAAAGTTTTGTTTATTAACGATTGAATTTTTAGGTGGGGGCAATCCCTTTTGTGTCACTGGGCGAACGAATCCGCTTGAATCCGTTCAATTCTAAGGTCTTACGTGAAAGACTAGATGAGGATCTATAACTCATAAAAATTTGAACAAAATTCATGGAATGAATTCTGAGTTATACTAATTTTAGCTCAAAGTGGGTGTCCCACTTTCGAGTCATCGGGTTCATAGAACCGATTAAACTTTGTCTAATTCTAGGGTTGTTTGAAAGATTTTAGTCTATTGTGTGATACAACGAAATTTTAGCAAAATTCTTTGATGAAATTTATTTTGCACAACAAAAATCAGCCAATCTTTCTCTCTTAGAAATGGGCATTCCAGTTACAACTCCGGAATTATATTATGTTACCGTAAAGTGTATGCCTGATTCGTGTATCAGATCTCCTAATCGTGCTCGAAATACAACACAGGCAAGGATAAGCAGGGCTTCTTTGTTGTAAATATATTGCTAGAAAGTTTTGTTTAATCTCGGTCAACTCACGTTCAAGTTCCTACCTCAACTCAGGGAATCATGCAAGTTTATTCTTCGCGAGTATCGCGATTGTTTGTGCCTTAATTCATGACCGAGGGTGTTCAGAATGACTTCGGCTAGGGTCACAATGAAAAGCAGTGCCGGCAGGCAGGCGCATAGTTCTATATACAAATTATGTTTAACCAACTACCACTAGTCGGTCTGTAAAATCGACGGAACTCCGTGCTTCTGAAGTTATACCTAACTGGACGTCTGACCCCGACTATTTTTTTACTATCGGACCTTTCGGAGACGAATTCAGACAGCATTTCCGGTCTCTTTTGTAATTATCCAATAAACTTTTGATTTGGGGCGGCTACCGTAAACCGATAGCGGTCCCAGTACAAGGGACATTCCTGTTAAATTTTAATGGCCCTGTCTGGTGATCCCAAGTTTTAACAACCCTTCCGGCGTCCCATACTTTAGTCAGCAAAATCGTCTCATTTCCATATTCTCTGTTTCCCGGACTGTTTAATCCATGAGCCGTCAGCGCGTCCGAGCTTTTCCTTATCTCCCCTATTTTGGACCTAAATCATTCCTAAATTATGGGTTTTTATTAATAATATTAATAAATGTAATATTAAATTAATATTTGCTTAATTAATATATTAATGTAAATAACCCATATTAAGTTTGGTAAGTCTATTATTTCATTATCAATTCCCTCCAGACGTACATATTAATAACCCTATACTCACATGCAATTAAATTGTCGGATTTAATAAGGAGAACACAACAATGGGTGACATGCCCATCTGCAAAATTTTCCTAATTTCACAAAGCTACTGTACGCGACGTGTGCACAGCGGACTTCCTCGGGTCCGCAGAACCTAGATATGATATTTAATATACATAATTATAAATTAAAGTAACTAAATTTATTTAAGTCAATTACCTAGTTTTCGAGGGTTCTCCCAATTAAACCTTTATAGGTCTTTGGATACTGATCGCATTTACGCAACTGTCTCGTTGAAAGGACCGAAGAATTCTATACCAGAAAAATAAGCACCCATTAACGATTTCTCAACGCCTCCGGAATTGGGGCCGGAAAAGCCAAGGCCCTCAATTCAGAGGATTCGAAATTTCCATTTTAAAGGTAGTTTTATCTATTAATGTTTTCCAGTGACCACAGTGAAAATGAACATTGAGGAAATTTATATGTTATACTAATGTTTTTTCAGAATAACGTCTAATTGCTGTTCGCTACACGACGAACAGCCACATTTTGGAGCAACTCTCATGGGCGAGGGCCGTTGGGACGGTTTCCCTAAAATACAGTATTTTCCCTCCATAAACTAACTAAATTTTTTAATCCTAACACGAGTGGTTATGCCAAAGTTTGCTCACATAAGATAAGTTCGGGAGTCACACGTTTCTACAGACAATTCGCGGGTCGGGAATTGTGGAGTACCTTCGAATGGTAAAGCACCACAAAATACCTCACAAAACCCGGCCGACCATATGCGTATATATAAGCACACGAAAGAATATTGGTGGTATGGCTCGACAATCATACAATTATAATAAAATATATAATAAATAGTATCAAGAGTCAAACTCAACAGGGTCTTCTTTCCCCGCCGACTTCACGGTGCCCGTTCCCACCGCTGTGGTTTCGCTAGATAGTAGATAGGGACAGTAGGAATCTCGTTAATCCATTCATGCGCGTCCCTAATTAGATGACGAGGCATTTGGCTACCTTAAGAGAGTCGATAGTTACTCCCGCCGTTTACCCGCGCTTGGTTGAACTTCTTCACTTTGACATTCAGAACACTGGGCAGAAATTAAATAGTGGGTCGGGGCCAATAAGCTACTGCGAAGTACCTCTCCAAACCCAGCCGACCGGTTACAACTTATTGATATACGCAGAAATGACAAAGGTCTTGCGAGTTTCACATGGCCTACAATAGGATCAACAATTTATTAATAAAGGATTGCCAATGATCAAATCAATATGGCACAAGTAATATACGGCAACAAAGGTAAAGTTACGTGGTTGTATAATACATAATTGTAGACATTTTCAATTACTGATCTCATAACAATAGTTAACGCGGACATAACGGCAAATTAATCAAGAAAGCGACAAAGGGGTTTTAGAACAATGAATTGTACCTTTATGGCAACAATGAATAGTACAATGGGGTATGCAATAAGGGTAACAATGAACAATAATGGACAACAGGGTACATAATAGTAATAGCGATGAACGGAATTGGACCAACAGATTATACAATGATAATAACGATGAATGGTACATCATTTGCAATTCGTACAGGTATAACAAGATACTACAGCACCAAATTATACACACATACTCGTTTGGGAAAAGAACATCTGATATTCATTCAAAACCGTTGAGTTAAACAGTCAATTTCGGTGGCGGTCCGAGGCTGAAATTCATATGTTGCCCATTGTACTGTGCTAAGGATTAATGTATCTCGTAACGACCCAGAATGGATCTGTTACAATATTTTGATGCTTATTAAGCTTTTTTGCACAGTAATTTCGGTTGTTCTTTCACAGCTGTTTACGTCAATTTAAGTTTAAACGATAACGATAGCGAAAATCATTTTATATAGTCTTACAGATTGTAAAGGTTATTGGTAACCCACTATTCTATCTAATCACATCCGGCTGCAAACAGCCTAATATATGATTTATTTTCAAATTGATATAGGTTTTGTCGACATGGTTACAACTCATATTTCGTCACCAATCGATAATGCCGAAGCAAAGACGAATCATATTTATTCGGGGCCTACTGATAATGAAGTTGGTCAGTCACTAGCAGCTTGCGATGCAAGCGTAAGTTGAGTCTTGTGGCAAATAGTCATTTCCTTCACTATTTATTGACTAGTGCCGGCAAGTTTTGTATGTCACATAAATGTAACAACAAGTTTATTGTATTGACCACTATCGACATAACTGCAGCTATACAAGAAACCGAGCGATATGTAGTTAATATATACTGGGGTATTCATATAAATAGCGAATCAGCAAGTTTTTAATCTGACAGGGATAAAGCTGGTGACGTTTGATAATTAATATTAAAATTTCTCCTGCTTGGTTCTGTACAGTTTTTAATAATTTGGGTTAAAACCAGAAGCGCGCTAAAGCCATGATCTTGTTTTTCGGTATCTCAGAAAGGATAATTTATTTAATATACATGTCATGTTTTTAAATTTATTATGCATTGTATTACCTGCCCCCACAGATGTGTGGTGCAGATTTTGTTTGATTACTTCACGCCACCGCTATAAGTGTTGTGCTACGTCTGTCATTGCTGTGGAACTTCACGAAGTTTTTCGGATCTTCGAAATGCTTTCCACGCTTGAAACGGTCTGTCGTGTAATTTTTTGCAGTGGGCAAGCGGTTTTTCAAGTTTAATTTGTTTTGGGATGAGTGTGTCGTGCATTCTTAAGATATGGCCGCAGCAACGGAGTTCGTCCGTAAGATAATTCGTTGCACTGTCAGTTGAACGGTCTTTTGTTGGCACATGGCATCGTTTTAGATGTGCTGCATGCGTCAGACGCCCATGATCCTTTTCGG
This sequence comes from Trileptium ribeirensis, assembly GCA_030248225.1. Taxonomy (NCBI): domain Eukaryota; kingdom Metazoa; phylum Nematoda; class Enoplea; order Enoplida; family Thoracostomopsidae; genus Trileptium; species Trileptium ribeirensis. The sequence goes on from JASANE010000608.1 coordinate 19,756, forward strand.
CTATTTCGCTCAGCGATTTCCAGTGTTTGAAATATTGTTCATGTAAATGCCGGTGTTTTTGACCGTAAAAAAGTACAGCTATAATTAGTAAACGTAATAAATTACAAAACGTGAGCGGAGAACTGGCACTGTATTTGGTATCTTTTCTGTTTATACATGTATTTGAGCTAAATATTTAATCAATTTATAATAAGTATCACGTTTTAGGCAATTGATGTCAAATCCGCAATACAAAAAGCTCGCTAGCTAAAAATAGCTAATTAGTAACATCAACAATTTAGCTAATTAATTAACTAATTAGCATCCATGGCAAAAACATAGAGTTTTAAAAGCCACATATTCATTAATAGCGGCATCGAAAACCCCAGAGCGCAACAAATTAGCAATTCTGAAGTGATTTTAAAATTTGCATAAAATTACGTAATTAACTAATTAATTAATTAACTAATTAGCATATACGGTCAAGTTTTAGAGCTTCACAAATGTCAGGTTCGTAATCAGTGACATAGAAACCCCCGCGTGCAATTTATTTTTCATTTATGAACACTTTGAAATTTTTCAAAAAAATTCCTAATTAATAATTAATTAGTAATTAGCTAATAACTAACTAATAGCATGTTGTTAACTTTCTCGAATAGTAATAAACGTTAGATTCACGGTCACTATGGCGAGATGTAGTATATGCACCAAAATAACGGCTTTACGGTAATAATTCATTGAAAAATAAGCTATTTTTGTTTGAAAATGTTAAAAATAGGCTGTCGCGCTTAACTAGTTAGTTAATTACTAATTAACTGAAGCTAATTTTAACAAAATCTATATAAGTTGCACCTTTCCGATATTAGGCTTTTCAAACAAAAAATAGTTTTCTTAAAATCGGTCCAGCAGTTATTGAGGAGTTCACTGGACGAATAGACGGTGCCAAATTTTCCCCCTCTCACAAAAACAAAAACGCTTCTCTCCGCGCAATAAAACCAAGTACTCACAAATCTAACGAAGTTTAGTTTGATTGCGATCGTTTACCTTCAAGCCTGAATCGATCGTTGTGATAAATAACACAGTTCGAACGCGCTAAAATATGGAAATTGTTTGGGATTATTTTAAGAAAATTTTAATTTGACGAATTTGATTTAAACGAAGATCGTTTGACTGCAATCTTTTTCAATGCCGTTTGCGTGCGATTCTATAATATATGTACTTAATTCTGATTGCAGTGGTATTAACACGATGAATGCATCGAATAATCTCAATTTTTTTATTGGTGGTGATATAATCCTTGAGCTGCACCGATTTTACTAGTACTGAGCTGCAATGAAAACTATTTTGTTTGTAATGGCATTCTATTATATTTGTTGTGGCAGTACTGAACTATGTAAATAACATGGTCAGCTATCGTGCAAAATACAGTTTATAACATAGAAATGTTGGCTACCTAAAAAAGGCATGATTTAGATTTTAGATTTATTCGTAATATGTAAGTATTGTTCTGTACGTTAAATGGCAAACATTCATTACTGCCCTTTATTGATTCACCAACAATGTGATGTCATCAGTCAACCACGTAGTTTAATAAAATAATGGCATGATTTAGCCTTGATGGTCTGCTTTTTCTGCCTAAAGGTGAAATTGCGGTGTCGTAGACGCGCACGACCGGTTTGGACCGGCCTACCACTTTCAGCACACAGTGGGGTGTGGGGTTGCTGCATTCCGGCCCTTGCGTTTCAAGAAACCGACAACAGTGATCAATAAATTAAGTTGAAGGCTGCCTAGTAGTCGACAAAGATCATTGTCGGAGACGTTGGTATTTCTGTCTCACTTCCAGAGACTGGTGGAAAAGAATGGATGTTTGGTCAGCGCAGCTTCCTCCAACCCGTTTGCTTTTTCGCACATAATGCTATCTCGGATGACAACTATCGCTTCTAACATCTTGAAGCCAATTGCCAGTAGCTAGATTCACTGAAGTTTTTGCATTCAGCACTGCCGTCTTTTAGTAAAATCGAAGTGTGATGTACATATCCCAGTTCTGTATGTGGTATTTTATTTGAGTGACAAGTGCTGTAGCGCTGACAGCTGCATAGGCTTGTCGCCATAATTAGATTCTTCCATTTGTAAGCGGTGTGTGCCTACAAGTTTCCTAGAGCTTAGTAATTTGACGACCTTATGGATCTCTCCTGTGGATGACGGTTTTTGTTGGTCATCTGTGTTCTAGCCTTCCTTTCGCAGCTCATTTTCAGTAGTTGGATTTAGTGCAGAGTCTTGGCTTCTGTAATTGCTGAAATAAATATCGTTTCACACGTTTAGCTCGTTTTGTTAAAGTCGTTTATTAGTATCTTAGATGGTTTTCGATTCATCAAATCTCATTTTTATATTATTTTGAGGAACGGGAAAATGTGTTGGTAGTTAGTCGCCAACGTGATTCGCTCTTTCTAGGGGACTTGCCAGAAATATTCGTTGTCTACACTCTTTTTAAGGATTGACTAGTTCTTTGTATTGTCTGTGTTCTGATGTCATACCCATCGTCTCTCGATGTCCGCTGTGGTTCAGTTTACTACGGCACCTTTTCAACTATCTTGCAGTTGTCAATTTGCGTCTACTCTGTTTCTGCGTCAGCTATTTCAAGGGTGCGTCAGGCTTGAACACATTGGTTAGCTGGAGCTAAAATTCTGGATTTTACGGGATCTGCCGTTATAGATATTATAACTTGGGTAATGTCAATTACAGTATTGTTTACATTAAAACCAGCAAAGCCGAATATTATACATTGTAATAGTCAAGATGTAGCGTACTCAGTATTAACGCTTTGTATTCATTGCTACATAAAAGCTTCGCTGCATCATAACGATGGTCGGTTTCACCGTCAACTTTCAACATTTTGATTCTTTATTAAATCCTAGCTTGAGATTTTATGATGTCTACTGGCGGAGTTATCGTCGTAGCATGGCTTTTAGAGCTCAACCATAATTAAACTTATATCAGTGCTTAAACCCAAGTTGACATTATTTATTAATTTAACGTGGCCTAAGACTTGTGAGTAAGCTGTAAATTCGGCAGCTGGTCACGTGAAACATAGTGGTAAATGCAATATTAATGGAATTATATCTTTAGTGTTTTTGTAATAAAAAATTAGGTTTTCATTTTATTTAGGGAATATTGATGGTTTATACATCCAAAAATTATGCCACTGAAGATGCTACCGATTTCCATGTCCTTGGGCGAGTTATGTCCGGCACGTTGGAAGCTGGACAAACAGTACGCGTGCTTGGGGAAAATTACAGTCTCGCAGACGAAGAAGATTCTCGTGTTTTAACGGTTGGGCGACTGTGGATTAGCGAAGCTAGGTACAAATTATTCCTTTTTTATATATTTGATAAGTAAAAGTTCTCATTATGCGAAATATACGATAGCTTAATGAAGATTGGTCAAATGATTGTTAAAATATCAAGTTTTTTTAGAATACCGGACATGGCTTTTAAAGGTGTGTTTGAAAGGTTTCTGCGATGTGTCATTTTCATAATAATTGCGTGGCGCTTATTTTGGTAGGATCTTGCTGACATATATATTTAGTATTGCGTACTTTCAGGTATACCATTGAAGTGAGCCGTGTACCTGCTGGAAATTGGGTTCTGATTGAAGGAATCGATGGCCCGATTGTCAAAACTGCAACTATTACTGATGTGAAAGGCGGCGATGTAAGTTACCACAGATTTCTGTATTGTATGCTAATTCTAAGTATTGTTTGCTCAATGTTTAATGTAACATTAATTTTATAAATCGTGAAAGTAGCTTGAACATGTAGACGTTTTTGGCAATGTTGAAGGTTTTTACAGGCACAGTCAGAATTAAGTACATAAAAATCTAATGCTTACGAAATCGAACGTTAACGCAATCGGACGATTTTCGTTTAAACGAAATTTTTTAAATGAAAACGTTTTTCTTTAATTACAAACATGTGTTATTTTCACATTGGAAGTTCGTTAGAACTGATGATATTTGACTCTGCTGAAGAGTATGACACTCCAGCTTTTCATTATTTTCATCCGCGGTACGTTGTGGTCGTTTTCGCCTTTACCCCCAGTTTATGACCCACGAAGTGGGCCACAAACATGGCTACACGACCCATGTTGTTGGACAACCACATCCACACCCGCCCCTCAGGTCGGTGCATGGGGGTCCAACTTATACTCCACTATGTTATTGCACCACAAAATTTACACATCGCCTTTACCTAGTTTATCTGGTTTGGTGTACCGCAGCTCAAAAAGCATCAAATTATGTATAATCTAATAAGGCGAATTGGCCAAGGTAACCCTGAGATGCCAAAGTGTAATGTATGCTATACTGTTCTCCATACAGTAAGCCTAAGTCGGTAGGATACTGACCCCGAAACCCCCCTCGCGCTCTAAGGTGTCCCTTTTTCTTCCGATATAACGTACTGCCCCTCAGGGTTACCGGGGCCGGGGAAATTATAGTAAATTTCAACTACGCAGGCAAAATTTTTGCAGTTTTTGTAAATGCGTAAAATTTGGCATATCGAGCTTTTTCATTTTTTTGTGGGCAAATGTAAATTAAAGTTGGTATTTGCCCCCAAAAAGGCTCAAAAACCCAGCTGCTCATACTTGCTCTGACTTAAAACAGTGTACCGCATTTTAAGGACTTCAAGATTATTCTTAAGTTAGTTTAATTAACATTAATATCTGCGCTCTGCGCATTAAAGCTCAGTAACAGATTAACAGGATGCTATTAATTGATAGCTATGACTTACTATAACCAAAATTTCCTTAGGTTTACATCTTTCGTCCCATGAAGTTCAATACCCAATCTGTGATGAAGATTGCTGTTGAGCCTGTTAACCCTTCTGAGCTTCCAAAAATGTTGGATGGTTTGCGAAAAGTGAACAAGTCATACCCACTACTGAACACCAAGGTTGGTTTAAAATTAATAAATTTATCGCACAACGGCTGGAGTGGAGGTAACTGTGTTCAACTCAATAATATTGTTTTATTTTTGCGCGGACAGTGATTTTAGCTGCCATGAAACCTAAGCGATCATCATTATTTGGTCTTTTAAGAACAGTAGTGCAGCAATTCATTAAGAATTATATAGTGATCACTTTAGTTTATCAGTGTACACACTGCGTCATGCATTTACACAGTGTTTAATTCTTGCTTTAAGGGGTTTTGAGCCTAAAAGATGGTAACCACTTGCTCACCTGCCTCCCTTTTATGCGTACCAATGTCTTAATTTATTACTAATGATGACTGACCATTTAATCTCTGAAATAGACACAAAAGTTCTATGTCGTTCTGCAACATACCAGTCATGTAGACATTTTTGAGAGACATGTGTGTTTTACATTATGGGCACTTAGGCGGCCTAATGTGATGCAGAAGACTGGCTACCGCAATTTCAGGACATTTGTAGGCACTAGTAAATGACGGCTTTAAATGGTATTTATATTGTGTTATAAATGATGCGGTTCTGTGAAAATACTATCGAATAGCAAGTATAGACATATTTATATAGGTTCTGGAGGTTGCTACCTTTTTGTGCATCGGATGACAATTTGATATAATTTTTTTTATTTTATATCAGGCCAACTATCCTCACATAAAATTCAAGTTTGTTTTGTCATAAAGCCAGAGACCGCGGCGACAGAGTGGTGTGGTGATCAAAAAGCGAAGTTTTCTAGTGTTGTTTGCTGTCATCTATGGCGCACCACCACGCCCACCTTTGACACCACTTTACTTCTTGTAATCTGGCTGTACCATAAAGGGGATCCTAGGTATTTCGGCCTCCAGCGGTTCAGTCTCCCCGCACAGGAATTGCTTTGGACAACTTAATGTAGACCAATTTTCCTACTAGAACGGAATCAGGTTTCCTTTGGAACTTAAAAAATCCCTAAAATTTCGCCCTGCGTGGCTAAACACATTAAAATTGCCGTTCTTCAATATAATCTGCATTATTATTACTAGTAAGGAAAAAACCCTTTACTTGCAAGGCAAAAGAAATCCCTGACAAAAATTCCGTATTTTTCAGTTTATCACAAAACCAGTTATTGATGTGTATGGTAATGTTTACAGTAAACTGAAACAGGTAGTTTAGCAGGGGTCGAGCGCTTGAATGATATTTCACTTTCTAAAGCTTAATTACTCCAAGCACAATCTTTCGCGGTCAAAACAAACTGATGTAATCCGTTACTGATGATACTAGGTCGGAGAAGGTCCAGTTTATTTCTGGACATCCTATGATTTTGGCTGTTCTAGCCACCATAGTACCATAATTTACTATAACACAGCTAAATTTCGCTGTTAGCTCCTGTTTGAAGCCCTTAAATTAACTTTGGCAGGGCAAATTCGTGTTAGGGTGACAGCTATTAAATTGGGAAGGTCAAGTTTATTTTTGGACAGCATAACTCTAATTTGGTTCTTCTAGCCCCCAAAATACCCTAACTTATTCCCAAAATGACCAAATTTCGCAGTCAACTTCTGCTTGAAGCCTTTAAATTAATTTTGAATGGGCTAGTAAACTAACTAGTTAACGTAATAAATTATAAAAAGTGAACGGAGCAACAGGCACAGTAATTGGTATCTTAATTGTGTATACATGTATTTCAACTAAATATTTAATAAATTAATGTGAAATCCACTATACAAAAAGCACGCTAGCTAAAAAATTAGCTAATTAATTAGTAACATCAACTAATTAGTTAAATAATTAGCTAATTAGCGCCCATGATAAAATTTTAGAGCTTTAAAAGCCACATATCCATGATCAGCGACATCGAAAACCCTGAGCTTAACAAATTTGTAACTTTGAAGTGATTTTAAAATTTACATAACATCACCTAATTAGCTAATTTAATTAAATGTCACCAAAACACCAATTATTTTCCCAGCTAAAATTATTTTAAAGACTTAATCAGGAGCTGACAGCTAAATGTGGCCATTTTGGGGGAAATTATAGTATTGGGGTTGCAGAAAAGCCAAAATCGTAGCTAGTCTGTCCAAAAAAATAAATTTAACCTTCCTGGGCTTAGTGTCTGTCACCGAAACACCAATTTTCCCGCCCAAAATTAATTTCAAGGGCTGTAAACAGGAACTGATAACGAAATTTGGCAATTTTGGGGATAAATTAGGGTATTTTGGGGGCTAGAAGAAGTAAAATCATAGTTAGGCGGTCCAAAACATAAAATTTACTTTCAAAAAAATAAACTTGGGCCCAGAAAACGCCGGTGTGTATCAGTTATAGCGGTACTACTGCACTAATTTTATAGATAGAACCACCGAGCCAGGTCAAAATTATGATCAAGCGATGTGCAAATGAAATGATGAAGAGATTTTTATATCTTATCGCGTTAACGACTTAAGCCCCCAAATGTTAAAAAATATTTTGCAATCAAAACCCAAATTAACACCTCTAAGCTTTGTACATCATGTGTAAAACGTAGGGATTTTTGGCCCAATTTCGTGGTACTGCTACAGAACTAACCACTAGGCCCATATCGCCAACTTTTAAAATCTTCGGCGTGCAAAGATTTTAAATCTAACTAATAAGCATGGTGGCACCCCGTGTCGATCACCTAGTTTTCAGGGAAGTAAAAAACCAAAGTCGCGAAATTTTCAAATGTGTACATGCACGCCTGTAAAGATATCGAAAAAAATCCCGATCGGCGACTCAAAAACTTATAGAAACCGAAATCACCCGCCGGAAGAAACATCATTCTAAATTGTGGTTTCTCTTCGTTTCACTCACAAACTACCTTGTCAGGGGTTTGTGGTTTCTCTCCGAGAAACCGCAATGTATTAACTGGAAACAGCCAATTTATACTGTTTTCGCGTTACCCCAGTTCAGCTGGGCCCCGCGGTGTCAATATTTTTGAGAAGTTCTGATAAATGCGGTAGTTTATACTTGTGGATGTCTTTACATCTGCGTAACAATAACGTTTAGCATTTGCGTAACAATAACGTTTAATAGAATGATTATAATTCTTTTTAGTTTGCGGTTTTTAGTGCATTTTTACTGCTATCTTGCTATAAAAAATTAAGGTATGTTCAGGTTGAAGAATCTGGAGAACATGTTGTACTTGGTACCGGCGAACTGTATCTTGATTCGGTGCTGCATGATCTGCGGAAAGTATTTTCCGAAATAGACATTAAAGTTGCTGATCCTGTGGTGTCGTTTTGCGAAACTGTCGTTGAAACGTCGTCACTCAAGTGTTTTGCTGAAACGCCTAATAAAAAGTTGGTATTTTTTATGTTTAGCCTCTCAATTTGTTTTATTTCGTTGTGTTAAGTAAACAAGGCCATGTTGTACTATTTTTATTCTTTCGTTATTTGTAAACTAAACTAGTAGGTCTTCCGGACAGAAAGTTCTAGCATTGAAAAATATGGGAGGAAATTTAATTATTTCGTTATGTTTAACAATATACAAAAGTGGGATAGACTGGTGTTAAAACGCAGCGAACATAGCGGAGGTCCGCAAATAGCGATCGGCTGTACAAGTATAGTTTTATGTATTTGCCATGAATAAGTCATTACTGGTTTATTAGGTTTTTGCAATGTTTTTTTTAATTTTTATCGGGTAATATAATCTAATTCCGCGTTCAGCTTTGTGTTCGCTCTCCAATACTTTCCTGCGAAACGCCTACGCAAGATCGAAATTGTTATTTTGGCCACAACATGAGTCTTACGACAGTTCTAAATTATAAATCTTCTAAGAGGGTTCAGATTAAAAGATAGTGAGGAGAATCCTCTCATTGCGAGCTTTTGCAGTGTAACATTTTTGTCAAAGTAATAGTATTCGGGCTCTGCTAGCCCAATTTCAAAAAGCGCTCAAAAAGTTAAATTTTCAGACATTGAGTGATTTTTGTTGGAATTAAACGATTTGTTTTAATTATTTTAGTCTTATTTTTTGGACGGACAGCAAGATTCAGCAAAGAATAGTAAAGAAATTTATGACATTGTTCAATCTACTTGTATATAGATCTCCGGAATGGCTGTATAGGTTTTCGGGCTTGAAATTTTTTTCTTGAAAAGTTTTAATATGTTGTAAGTTCAAAAGTTTTCATCTTTTTTCAATAATGATTGATGGAAGAAATGAAACCGATTCAACGGTTTTGAAATGTATTGAAAATTGATGAATATATTGTGCATTTCCAGGACTCTGATGGTGGTACAATAATATCAATTTAGAACTGTTGGGAATGGATATTGAGTGAAGGCTCACTCCACATTGTCGTTTTCCCTGACTGTGTGTTTAACAAGTTTTATGTTCCAAGACATAATTTATATATTTTAAATTCCAGCACTGTAATGTTAACCCGTGTATGTCGACACTGTCTTTTTCGGCCTTAACCCCCATGATTTCGAAAAGGGTTATAATGGAGGTATATAACTAGGAAAACATCGTTTTGTTGGTGGCTAGATCCGAACTCTCCTCAAAAATGGCGATCGGACCTACCTCTCTACAAAACGAGTAGGGTACGAGCTCCTCCTGCTACAAAACTAGCAGGGTCTATGTATGATGACTACCCTGAAGAAATGACAAAAACACCCGTGCCGTCATACATGGGCTAACATTAGAGTGCTTGGAACTGTTTTATCTCCCCTTTTATGCACTCTTGCTATATTACGAAATAATTTTTCTTTTTAAAAAGTATTAAATTTTTAGGCCTCGTGAAATTTTTCTTATTAAGTTAAATTTTAAATCTGCAAAATGTATTATCAAAACTTTATAATTCCAACGCAATGAATTAGTCACAGTTTATGCCGCGTTCACATTAAGTTGCGTACAGCGACTGCACATTGTGTCAAATTCAACAGTTTTGCTACGAATTGACAATTGTAATTGTGGCAATTCTTTATCTCCGCTACTAATACATGGCAATGCATCAATTCCATGCCGCTTGAGACCTAAACAGTAGTAGTGACACGGCGTGGTTTGGCAATGTTTTTTATTGCCACGTTTTCGTGGCAATGGCGCTACATATCCACATGCCATCGTGGCGTTAGTGTAGCAACGACATGTTGTGGCTTTGGTAAAGCACTGCCACGCTGTGGCTTTGTTGGTAGAGTAAGTAGCCACACGCTGTTACATCGGTTAGGTCATACGCACAACTATACCAAGGTGCGAAGACAAGAAGTGTAGTTGGGTGCTGAAGGCGCGAGTACTTGCCCTTCCCAGGAGGGTAAAGGACGGGGAGTGGGGAAGTGGGTACCGTGAGGTGGGATGTTGTGGTTGGTCCTAAATTTCAGTGCTGAGGTAGCCGAGGCCTCGGAAGGGGGGTGAAGCCTCAGGAGGAGTATCCGCACGCTGTTACATCGGTTAGGTAATAGCCAGACCTAGATCGAGTTTCGAAGTCAAGTGGGGTAGCTGTATCCTCAGCGGGCGAGGCCTAGGGCCTTCAAGGAGGGTAAGCGGCGGCGGATGCGGAATTTGGAACTGTGTGGGAGGGTTGGACCAACTGACACGGTGTGAGGTAGCCGAGGATTCGAGGGGACCGAATCCCCAGGAGGAGTAACCCCTATGAGCATGTATAGCAATACCATACTGTAGGTTGCGGTCGGCAAACATATCTAAATGTCCGAACTCGGTGACTTAAATTTTAATTTATAGATAATTAATGTAAATTTTGTCGCTAATACGTTTGTGTGCCCAAATTTACACGTAATGGAAATGTAAACATTAAAATAAACTACGTATATCGATGACTGTGAAAGACAGAAATATTTGCGAACAATGAAAATTGACTGAACGTGAAGGAAAACAAAGTGGATATTTATAAATTTTGGAGAAATATCTATTTTTGGATGCTTTTACTGTCCGATATTTTTTAAAGTATTCAAGCGATTGTTAAATTTCGTTGCAACAATTTATTGAAACTGACAGCGTATTTTCGAATTTACATGAAATTTATCTCTAGCTTCATGTTGCAGATAAATAAATAAAACACAAAGGGGAAAACATAATTATGGAGCTGTATGTACTGATTGTTAAACACCAAATCAATTTATTTTATGCAATACATTTAATTGGTAAAACCTAGGATTGCTGAGGCGAAAAAATTGCAATTTATACAGCACCATATATAACTAACGCAGTTATAATTGTCCGAATCTGTGCTCAAAATAATTCTTAAACCAAAATGGATTAAATAACGGTAAACTAATTTTGAATTTGCACACCACATATTATGCATATCGCAAAATTTATTAAGCAGAGCGAAGCGAAACGTTTTTGTTTTCGTCAGAGGGGAAAATTCGGCACCGTCTGTCCGTCCGTCCGTTGAACTCCTCAATAACTACTGGGCCGATTTTAAAAAAGCTTTTTTTTCTTTGAAAGACCTAATATAGTACAGGTGCAAGACATAGATTTTGTCAAAATTGCCTTTGTTAATAATAAGTAATTACCTAATTCGTTAAGTGTGTTAGCCTATTTTTAGCAATTTCAAACAAAAATTGCATATTTTTCTACAAATAGTTAGTGTAAAGCTATTATTGTGGTGCAAATACTACATCTCGCCCGATCTCACGATTGTGAATCTGGTGCTTATTTACTATTAGAGGAAGTTAAAATGCTAATTACTTAGTTAATTAGCTAATTACTAATTAATTAGCTAATTTGTGAAAATTTTCAAAGTGCTCAAAATTAAAAATACATTGCATCCGTGGGTTTTCTTGTCGCTGATCACGAATATGACATCTCTGAAGGTCTAAAACCTGGCTATATATGCTATTTTTAGTTAGCGAGTTTTTTGTATGGTGGATTTGACATCAATTGCCTAAAACGTGATACTTATTGTATATTGATTAAATAGTTAGTTGAAACACATGTACACACAAATAAGATACCAAATACTTTGCCTGTTGCTCCGCTCACTTTTTGTAATTTATTACGTTTACTAGTAATAGCTTTTCTTCTAACTATGCTTCACCAAACAAGTGACGAGACTCGAAATGCTTTCGGCAAATCGAGTTTGCTAAAAGTTGACCTCAAGTCACTTGAGACCCCTGAAAAAATACGGTACAGTCATGTTATATTGTGTAGGTGAACATACAATTGTTCCAACGTACCGAATAACCTAAACTACTTGCTGTATCAACGCGGCGGTGCTTTACGAAAGCCACAAAGTCTCGTTACTGCACTAAAGCCACGACGGCATGTGGATATGTAGCTCCATTGCCACGAAAACGTGGCAATACAAAAACATTGCCACACCACGCTGCGTCACTACTACTGTTTAGGTCTCAAACGACATGGGATTGCAGATGGATTGCCATGTTTTCGTGGCAGAGATAAAGAATTGCCACAATCATTATTTTCAATTCGTGGCAAAACTGTTGCATTTTTGACACGGTGTGCGGTCGCTGCACGCAACTTAATGTGAACGCGGCATTATACAATGTGCTCTTACTGCACTGGATTTTGCATGAAATCGTGTTTTGAAAACATGTTTATATCTTCCCGTCGGTGCAGCGGTGTCATAGATCTCGTTTTTCAAATCCTCCATGGTCATCATCAAAATATCCGATGCCTCCCAGTTCAACTAAATAAATAATGGCCATGGATTCATATTTTTGTAACACTCGTGTACAGATAGTTTTATGCTATACTACAAAATGTTAGCATTAGTAATAGTTGTATTAATATTCTTAGACATTCATCATCATCCGTTTTGAGTCGGTTGTTCCACTTGCGCGGGTTCGACTTCACCATGACGTAGCGCTCTTTTCCAGTTCTGTCGGTCGAAGGCATAATATTCTTAGACATTAATGGAACTATTTTATGCTAGCATTTTGTATCATAACAAGGTCCTGAAATTATGTAGCATATAGAACAACATTACCCCATGAAATATCCCTGAAAATGAACATGAGCCCACTAAAGATTTCAGGGATTTTTCTGTGCTATATCACTAAGGTTGACAATAATGCTTACTTTAGTAGTGTATTTTCAAGAAAAGTTTTGTATGTTGGGTTTGTTCAATCATCGAGTTATAAATAATTTTATTTGACTGACATTTACAGTATCCGGTAACGTCTTGTTATCGTAATTACCACTAGCAAACTAACGCGCTTTTGTTGCTAACATTGTTGACAATTTTTGTTGCCACATCTCGATGGATTCCGATTTAATCAGAACCCATTATTGCATGTGACAAATTTGGATTTGAAACGTGATTTGGATTCTAACTCAATTTCTGGTTACAGAAACAAAATCACTATGATTGCTGAACCACTGGAAAAAGGTCTTGCCGAAGACATCGAAAACGAAGTTGTGCAAATTGGTTGGATAAGGTAAATTTCATATGTTAGGTTTATGATTCCGAGTTACCACTTTATTAAAACACCACCCCAAATTAAAGCAAATTTATCATACAAAGTTCTGCAGTTTCATATTATAGATAAGCCTGAAACCCACACTTCTGTTACATTTAATGCATTAGATTTACAAAGAAACTGCTCTCGCAAATTGTGTAACACGCCGCAATTAATTAGACGAAACAAAACATAATATATTTGCAAAGTTTTGTTTTAATAAGAATGCTAGTAATAATAACTATAATAGTAAAAACAATAAAAATGTTTTAAAGCAGTTGGGCTAGACGGCAGCTTAGAATCATTAGCCTCCACCTTACGCGGTGATAGTACTAACAGCAATTTCGTTTTGGACAAAAAACGTAGTAATGAGTTAATGAGCCGGTTAACAATTAAAGGCTGTTTTAATTTTTTCAATACTTTGTTAAAACATTAAAGCAATAATTATAACAAGCTGCGTTGCGCCAGGACACGTTTTTGTGTCCTTTTTGCGGGATATTTCAGTACCAGATACAATTAATTATGCTAAATGTACGATTGCTTTCAAAAATTCAACTTATCCTACAGCTATAACTATAGTCATGTGCGTATAAAATCAATCACAGACAATCAATGTAACTTACAGGGGATTGCTATACCGCATGGTAAGAGAAATGCTTGCAATGCCGTTCTCAATATTATACATAGCATAAGTCTTAGCCTTAGTCTAAACTAAGGTTTCTATGAGCCATAATACTAACCATGAGTCTAAGTCGGGATGCACTGCTGCAATCCAAACCCCTGCACTTGTGCTCTTCTTTTTTCTAACGATATAACGTCCAGACCTGAAAGATGGCATGAGTCGCAGATAGAATCGAATCTTACAGCAATAGAACAAAATTTTTCGAATAAACGAAAACGATTTTCGCGAAATTCATAAATGTTTTATAGCGATGAGACCACAAATAGTGTCCATGACTTTGTCGCGAACACTTTGTGAAAGGTTTTCTTTCATTTTTACGCTCAAGTACGTTATATTATGATATCCTGAAGTATTATTTATCCAAATACAATTTATGTAAACTTGGACAAAATTTGGTCGTTTTAGCTCATTCGAAATTCGTTTGATTTATAGCTCCACGAACAATTAGAAATCGTTTTCGCAGAAATGATCGATTTTCATTTAATGAAAGCCAAGGGAATTATTTAAGTTCGAGTGCTCGCATAATTCATTATTATTTGTATTTGTATATCCCACAGGAATCAAATGTACCAAAGTCACAGATATTATATAAATATAAACCTCTATATATTACTTCGTATTTGTTTTTTTCGAATCGGATAAATAATATTTAGCTCAAAATATTGTGTTGTTAAAAATATGTAGCGTCAGATTTTCTGTTGTACCAGTTTCCATGAACTGTATATTTTAGTATTAGATTGTTGTTACATCATGCAATTTCAGAATATACCTTTAGAGGAAATTGTCAAATATTTGTGTGATACTCCGTTGAGACCACATATACCAGTGACCTGCTGCCCATCTAATTTCGGCTTAGTCAGGGTTGAAACCTCTTTGTAAAATGGTGACTTTATAGCCACTCAATAATGTTTTTGCAGGAAGCGGTTGGGTGAATTCTTTCAAACTAAATACGATTGGGATTTGCTAGCAGCTCGTAGCATATGGGCGTTCGGACCAGATGTTGCTGGGCCGAACATTCTTGTCGACGACACGCTGCCGTCTGAGGTAGACAAGGCACTACTGTCGTCAGTGAAGGACTCAATAGTTCAAGGTTTCCAGTGGGCCACTCGCGAAGGACCTTTATGTGAAGAGCGTAAGCTTATAATTTTTATTTGTTTAGCATTGTTTTTCTTAATGAAAAATTATACAAACATTACATTGGTAACCCACTTATAAGTTCATTTTTTCTAAAACTATGTTCTTATAATAGTCTAATACGCGCACATAGCTGAATAATACCAAAAGTCAGATAAAGATTGCTTTTACATTTTAAGTTGTTTACAATATTTTGAGTTAATATCGGCAATCTTATTTTAATGTAAAGTACTTTTTATAATATTTATATTACCTCTTGTATATTTAATTAATTTTTTATATTACAGATGTAAAAACGTGTACTACCAAACATTTTCATTTGGCGTCTTTTTTGTACTTCATTTCAGCTAAGCCTCTTGTTATTTCGTGTTTTCATTAAATTTTTACTCCAAGCATAATTTTGAATTATAATGAGTAAAAAAATTTCATTTTAGCAATACGCAACGTTAAATTCAAAATCTTAGACGCTATCATTGCCAATGAAACACTACATCGTGGCGGTGGTCAAATTATTCCAACCTCGAGACGCGTTGCTTACTCTGCATTCCTTATGGTTAGTTTACCCAAAATACATATTGGTGCACCTGGGTTCTTATAAATAATGGTTATAACTGTATGAGTGCTATTTAATACAAAACTTACATACCTAGCTGCACTTGCCGTTTTGAAAGATAACATTTACTCAGCTAAAACCTCTGAATTGCTAGATCCAATGGTTGTTGTGTCATACCCTTGAGTATAATCCCTGCCAGAAATTATTGCCAGGTTTCGAACGAACAGGCTCCAGGCGAAGACCGAACACCTTGCGGTCAAGAAAACAGTGTTCGAAAGCATTTCATGCATCATTAAGTTTTTTTTTATAATAATATTTTTATTCTTTGCACATTCAGCTGGTATTATCGAATACTTAGGATATTTTTAAACATGTCCGCCGGCCAGTTCTTTAATACTAGCAGCTGTTATTTTTTATAATTACTACGTCTCGTTTATCTGTAGTACTGTTATACATACGTTTTACATAATATGTTTCTTGCCTGTAAGTTTTGCACCATTCTTGTGTAACACGAATTTTAACAATATCGAAATAGATAGCGAAGGCTCGAGCAGATTTATAAAAAATGGTTTAGTGGTCATTTCTTGTAGGGACTGTATGTTCAGCGTTTATTCACCGAAGTAATATGTTGAATTCAAAGTTACATTAAGTGCATGTTGCTTACTTCAGGCTACTCCGCGACTGATGGAACCTTACTGTTTTGTCGAGGTCACGGCACCGGCCGATTGTGTTTCAGCTGTATATACAGTGCTGGCTCGCAGAAGGTAACGGTGGTAATAATAATTATTGTATGTTAATTAGTGATAGCTAAACTGCTGGCTTCTGTGGTTACTGTTCTTACTAAAATCACCTTGATGGTTTGTTTCTATATTTCAAGCTGGATTTCGCATTATTCTAACTACTGTCAAAATGGCTAGTGCTGGGTGTGCTTACCATCCTTTTTTAACAAATCCAGGCTGCTGCTAGGGGCTTACATACTATTTTTGTCGGCGTTGACAAAATTGTAAAATGAAGTTAGATATTGTTAGTAAATAAGCAACTAGTTGGTCGGCCGATATTTTGAATTTTCAAGAAATTTTCTGGACTACACCAGTCCCTTTTCAAAATTTTAGATCGGCGCTTGCAATTAACCACATGATGTATGTAAATTTTTTCTTAGCGGGAATGAATCGCAGTGTATTATTTGGTGAATTGGGCTTAAGTTAAGTTGCTAAATTTATGCTAATCATGCAGTTGCACCATTGTGCTTGCATTAGATATCTTAGCACTACCTGGGTTCTCCATATGCGGAAAATTGAGGGCGTTAACTGACTGGGGGTCCCCTGGCATCACCCGCAATGTACAGATATTAACAAAGCGGTCTTAGAAATTGTGCAGAAAAGTCACTTCCGAGGTTAAAACCAACTTTTTAGCCATTTTTGATGAAATTATCCAAATATTAAATTTCGGATGGTAAAAAGTTGTCACGGTTGTATGTCAACTGGGTGCGTTTTATCGGAGAAGCCAAAAATTTTGCCAGGAGTCCCAACCGGGAGGTACCCATTTTTTGCCAGCGGACCCGAAACCTCAACTTTGAAAAAACATGGCTAAGTTTGATCAATCTCATAGTTCTGTTTATTATTATGTAGCTAATTTTATAATGTAGCTAAGAACATGGGTATAACAGTATATATACTAAGATACCAATTTCCGCACTCCAGCGTTTTCCCGGGATAAACGAGCATAGGGCCACAAAACGCTCAGTGGAGACTTTGTACAGGCCAGTTTCACGTGGTTTCTAACTTGTTTTTATATTTGATTTTGTGAATTATCATATTATTACTACTGCAGGGGACATGTAACACAAGATTCTCCAATTCCGGGTTCACCGTTGTACACTATTAAAGCGTTTCTGCCAGCAATCGATTCGTTTGGTTTTGAAACTGATCTCCGAACGCACACTCAGGGCCAAGCGTTTTGTCTCTCGGTTTTTCATCATTGGCAGGTACGTCGTTTTGTTACATGTGACTTATTATTATCATTCGTTTTTGAAAACAATACTCGTTATAACTTTCTAACACTGTTGCGATTGAAAGATTAGTAAAAACGATCAAAGATCGATAAAAATATGTATCACATATATTATATGGATCTTACTGTTAGTAGAATTAATTTTAAAACTGGAGTTGAATCTTTTTGGAATTTTGTTTTCAAACTTGCATTAAAGGAATTTTGTTTTCAAACAATATTGGTTTTATAAGAAGTCATCTCGAGATATGTACTATCGCAGTAAGTTGTTGGTGAAACTGATCCTGCTTACTTAATCTCTCATTTTTATGGTAATGGGGCCAAAATTTTACATGTGCTGTGATTTTGCTCTTATAGCGTTAGCGCAAAGCACCCAAGTTATACGGTGTGGGTGTGGTCTCCCGTTTCGTGAAAGTCGCTGCCAGAGTTGCGGAAGCACAAGCAGTAAGTGATGCCGGTATTTACCTTCCGAGCGAGCTCGTACCCATTTTACAGGTGGATAACCCTGGAGCAATTTGGCCTTAATCGCTTACCCAAGAATGTTATGAGCACAATAGGGCTCGAAGACGCCGCTTCACGACTGTAAAACCTGCAACTCTGACCACTGCGCCACACGACCACAGGTGCTTAATGTACGAAACAACATTATCGTATTACATACACGACGTTTATGATCTGATAAAGTACAAATAATTGATTTATTGATTTGATATTTATTTGATCGAGTGTCTAACTAAGCCAAAAATCGCCGTGATTGCTCAATCGAAAGGCAACATTTTTGCACTGTGTTGTTGTTCCTGCCAATTTTTTAATATAATATTGGCAATTGCGTTTACGTCTAAACCCGTATGGTTGATGTTAAAATCACAGGTATATAATCTCTTTTCCGAACAGGCTATTATAAATATCGTGGCGGCAACTATGTATGGTGGTAAAATCATATTTTTGCATTGCAAATAATATGCAGATATAATTTTATCTAATATAGTATCTAATAAGTTTAGCAGTTTTTGGTAACAAATTTTTATGTTAATGTCATAAAGTTTAGTATTGTATCCTGGCTTCTCTATTCGCTTAAAATTTTGCGTGCGGTGCAGACGAGGCAGGGGGACGAAATCTAAACAATTTTCAAAACTTAATATTTCACTGCGAAAACGGTAAAATTGTTAGTATATGGCTTCAGAAGCAGTGCTCACATGTCTGTAATGATAAAATCAACTTTTCAACCAATGTTTTGATGGAATTGATCAAATTGTTAACTTATAAAAGCAACTTTTTTAAAAATATTGACGAGTTTTTATGCCAACTGGTGGGTAATTTTATCGGAACGAGCCAAATATTTTGTAATGGGGTATTTTACCGGCAGTCCCAAACCGGGGAACACCGATTTTTTGCCAGGGGCCCCGAAAAATGCCAGACTCCCAATCAACCACTCGTCGGAGAAGCTGGGAGCTGTGCTTAAGTTATTTAGCGGCTTTATAGCATAATATATTGCTTCGTTGTTGACAGTGTGTATATTTACCATGGTATTTGTTTATAATTTATGACTTATTGTCTAATCCTATTCAGATCGTGCCTGGTGATCCGCTTGACAAGGGTATTATGATTAGACCATTAGAGCCTCAACCTGCCACGCATCTTGCACGAGAGTTTATGATCAAAACAAGAAGACGAAAGGTACAGATTATGCAGCGATAGTTTTAAGCTTTATAGCTTCAAATTGTACAATGTTCTGTTTGCATTACCAAAGATGTGTTCACACGTTTAACTTTTTAGCTCCAATTGTGACCAAAATAGCAAGCATTCTTATTTGATTTTTGACTTTTCAACGATCTAGAATGTGTGAACACCAGGGGTTTTTTTCAAAACGGACCCTGGGTCCAGCAAAATTGTTTTGGCTCCACGTAAAAATATTTGGGTCCAGACCCACATGTGGACCGAAAAAAAACCTAGGTGAACACTATTCCAACTCTTGAAGATCAAACTTTATCATAGCAAATATTGAAAATAATTGAAATATAGTTTGACGAAATATGGCAAACATGCGGATTTCAGTGGCTTTGAAGCATTTCAGTTTATTACATTTTTTCATTTAATTACGTTTCGAATTTTGATTAGTTTTTGAGCTAAGAATTTAAGCGTGTGAACACATCTTAAGACGGGTATTCCGCTATCAAAGTCTTTCGAATATCTTGATCTGCATACGTGATGCTTATCCGATGTTACCAAAAATAAACTGACGCTCTTAGTCGAAAAGGCGGAGATGACAGGTTGAAAAGTAACTATTGAAGATGACGGCTTCGTGAAACAACATTTTGTAATCTAATCAGATAATGGATCAAATAAATCTCGGACTACGCTAAAGAAAATATATCTGCTGTCGGTTGTGCCAAAACGAAGATTACGTTTATAAAAATTCTTGTTGTATTACAACTGTTTATAAAAATGTGTAGTAAAAACTTGGATCTTTGCTAATTTGTTAACCAGGTACCTGCGATAAAATACCGCCCAAGCGTCATGCCGTGATTGTATTATTTTTGAGTTCTGGAGCAGATGCGGGATTCGTAGACAATGTTTAAGGTTATAGAAACATAGTTTTGGGTCATTTCACGCTACGATGTACTTTTGGTCGGGGGGTTTAAAGTGGGTGTTTTGGTCTGTAGCACCGAAACGGGCAGGGAACTTGTAAAAATGTTATTTACACCAGGAAGCGTCATTACTTAGCTATTTTAAACAACAAAATTTTTTGGCTTTACCCCTGTCATCAGAGGCTGGACATCCACATAGGTCCCAAATTGACCAAAACCGTAATGACTAATTTACCACCTGATTTTTTCCGGTTAGTGGTGTGGCTTGATGTTAGAAATTATGGCCTTAATTCTTTTTTGTGCAGAATATCTCAGGTCTACACTACGTTTTTAGTTACACAAATTTCAAATCTACACCAATCCTGGAGAGTGGGAGCAGCCGACATGGAAATAACCCCATTTTACCCCCCCCCTCCGACCAAATTCTTTTTTTGGTCATTACTCGTTACTTATGCACGGTACATAAACGTTATTCATCGATCATACCTATCCCCTGGGTACCTTTTGAAAAAATATTAACCCAGAGGCTTCGTGTTACTTACCCCGGCGCCAGGGTTAAAAGATCGATTTTGGCACATTTGATTACCCCCGACCATTGCTAGTTTGGGGTATGGTGGAGTGAGTAGAACTCTATTATTTTGACTGTTACGGTTCATTCCCATGAGGAAGAGAATGGTTAAACGATTTTAGCTCTATCTCACGGCCGACCTGTTGATCTCAGGCTTTTACCCCCGCCCGGGCGCCACCAAAATTTCGAAAAATCACTGCATTTCGGCCACATGTGACACAAAAATTATTTTCTTAAAATTTTGAATTTTACCCTCCCCCCGACCAATTTACCATGCATGTACACTGGCGATTGGCATGCGTGTGCCATATTATTTTTTGGATGAAATAATGTAGGGTGGATGATGTGAACAAAACAGTTGAGTGTTGCTTCTAGAATTTTTGAGTGGTTTTGAAAATGAATAAAAAATTTAAAAACCAAATTTATCCCACCCCCTGACTACATTATTTTTGGATGAAATAATGTAGAGTGGATGATGTGAAAAAAACAGTAGAGTGTTGCTTCTAGAATTTTTGAGTGGTTTTGCACGTAGATGAAAAATTTACCCCCTCCCCGACCACCAGTTACTTCTGGCATTCTAACATGTCTGGCTAGGGAAATATGGTAATTTTTTGCATAGCACTTTTCCCAGGCTAGACTATCGATACAAAAAGCTACCGTTTATCGACGCTTCGTTTCCATTTAGTAACAGCTATAAATCGGCACCCCCGGATTTTAGAAGGGATAAGTTCGACCCAAGAATAGGCATAATAAGCTTTATTTTTGACATACGGAGCTCGACCAAGCCTCATTTTGACCGCGCCGATAGGCTGCACGAGATATAATCACACAGTGGAGTCTAGATTCAAACTGGGGCATGCCGGAGGCCATTTTACGTATGATAGACTGGCCATCAGGGGTGGTAGTTGGGAAGCTATAGCATCAGTCAGAACGGTTAAAGATTTGCTATAACGACCTCAAATTCGGAATCCTTAACTTTTTTGGTCATAGGGATAAAAATGAAGATAATCGGAGCCAAAAAGTTATTAGTCATTTTTTCTGGGACAAAAGGACATCGTAGCATGAAATGACCCTTTTTTAAATTAAATATTTTCCTATAACAATGACAAACTACTGGCGTGTTTCTGAAAATAAATTCCGATTTACGTTTCTGTTGCACACATAAAGCTCCGACTTTACCACAAGCTCCAAAAACTTACTTTGCAGTGCCTTGACAAAAAATAGAAAGTTAGTGCTGCAACTTCTACTTAAGTACCATTTTCTGCAAATAGCCGTGTTGTTTACCGCACAATCGAATTTTGAATGGCACATCGTATTGAAACAACCCCTCAATAATACATTGTAGCTGCACTTTGTTGTCACTGTGACCGACAATGTTTTCGTATTATTTATTGTTATCGTTTTTTCTGATCCAATTGTATCTAATGAATCTAGCATTTTTGGTAACAAATTTTACGTTAAAGTCATTGAAGCGTTTAGTACTCTATTCTGGCTTCTCCATTCGTTGCAACTTTTGGAGAAGGCAAGAACTAGGGCGTACCTTGGCTTCGAAATCTGAAAATTTTTAAAATTTAATATTTTTATTGATCTTATAAACTATGCAAAACATCTCTTTTAAGTTAAAACGAACTTTTTAACATCTTTTACTATTGATCGAATTCGGGCTTTGTAAAAATTATATTGTCAAGTTTTTATGTCATGCAGGAGGAGTGGGAGAAACAGAAATTTTACCAGGCGGCACCGAAAATTGCCACGGTCCCCACTCTCTACTTTGCGGAAGCCAGGTTTTCGTTACAGTAGACAGAAATGGGCAGTACTGAAGTAAGTCTTGCCTGTTTCAGATAAAATATTAAAAACAGGTGGGCTAGCACAAAATCGTAATTTTGACTTAAAGAACGTTCCTTCAAATAAGACATACTAGAATACATACTGTATTGTGCATGGCAACTGGAAATTTTCTATTCGAATGTTCGTAAAATACAGTTCGTAAAAAATATTTTCATATCCTCTTGGTTGGGTATTATCTTGTGGCTCTGTGAATAGTTTGTCGTATTTAGCTTGATATAATTATTTTTGTACAGCTATATTGCATGTATATAAAAGAATTATTTTGAACTACTAATAGTTGCTGGCCTGTCCACAGCCTTCCGAAAAATAGGGAAGGGGAGCTTCGGTCGAGGATGAATGTTGATTCTCTTGAGAAATTTCTAAGGAAGAATAAATTTTTCTTAAACATGATAAAAATTTCCATATTTTCATGGCTTTTACAGTCGTGTATATAAGTACTTTCAGGCTATAAAACGACGTTTTAGCGTTCAAAATAATAATGAATGTTTACAAAATTTTGCATACAGAAAACATTAATTTAAAGACATCAAAACATTATGAATTTAGCTGAATATGCGTGATTTTGGCCCAGTCAAGGCGTCGACCATTGGAAATGTCTTACGGCATGTCATTGCAGTGTTATTTTGCATTTCAGGGTCTTACCGAAGATGTGTCGATTAACAAATTTTTCGACGATCCAATGTTGCTGGAATTAGCGAAACAGGATGTTATGTTTTCCTACAATTTATAATACATAATTGTGTTTTTCTGCATATTTTTCGCTAGTATTTTGGCGTTGAAGATATTGAACTACATGAAATGTGATGACAATATTGTGTAAAAAATTTTGAGTTACTTGCACTTTACTACAGTCCATGCCAAATAATCTGCTTAACCGTTTAAATGTTGCGATGAACTTTTCTACAATGACAGCACTGTGTGAGTAGCTTGCAAACCAATTATTATAACTCGTAAGCGAAGATGCTAAAATCACGATATCGTGGAACATAGCGTTAGAACGTTAATTTACAAACGAATGTTGTATGTACAAACAAACATTGCATACATTCCTTTTTTGTACAGTCAGTTCTATGTGCGACTGCACCTCTTGCATTTGATTCATGCTGCCACAGCCAGATCGGACACAACAGACTTCCGCTTGTTTTCTATGATCCAGCTGAAAGTGGCGTGTGTGTACCAGCGTACGCTGTTTAACTGTTGGGTGTTTTTTAAATTGCTGTTGACGACAACATTTTGAGTCAGCATGTAACGTAGACTTAGCAATGGTTGTTTAATTTGGTTCCGCTGTCATTTCTGGAATCACGAGCAAAGGTGCCCGGAACTGCATTTCAATTAGGTCCACGAGAACCTACCCGTGCATTTCCCATACCCTATCAGAATATCTCTTATGGCATCCGCCGAGGATGCAACAGGTATGTATATATTCCTGCAAAGTCATCCTTGTCTGACACAGGACCTAGATTCTGATAGCATTGGCCACTATAATGTTCTAGTTAACTATAGTGCTTAAACTGACCCCATCAGTCATTGTATAAAAATTGTTACCGTTTGTAAGTTAAAGCAGTAATCCAAGTTTTTTCAGTCTATAGCTGCATTTGGTTTATATTGTTTGCTTTCGAATCTTACTCCTTGTTGGTCACCTGTTTCTGCTCATCGCGTTCGGTGTCGAGAACGGGGTTCCGAAGCTTCTCAAAAACCCAGGGTCAGATGTGACCCGGGAGGGGGCGTTTGGCGCGCCAAGGTCGGTGTCAATCATGGTGTAAGCCGATTATTTGTTATAAATTATATTTGATTTATACATAAATTCAAACCGGAACCTGAAACAAAATTTAAAATTTTAGGAGAAAATCTAACATCTATCGAAATTAAAATCTAGCGGTCTGTGAATTCATAGGGAAATTCAATTGGGTGAGGACAAGTTGTATTTTTGCGCTAGGGATTTCTTACCTTTTAACTACCACCCATCGCTGAGCCTAAATACTACAACGTATAATGTATACAATTTGCATGTATATAATGCTAGTTTTGCAAAATACTGAGCACACATGAAATAAAATTCACAGACCAGAATGGTCGTAAATTGTTTACTCAATATGCTTATACATCACATTTTAATGCGTAGCTCAAAGTTATGCAGCGTTTATGTTATAAAGGACCCTCCATGTGAAAGTTTTGTCCACCCTCAGTGTCTTTGCCACCATCAAATATATGGTGTCCTTGACACCATGGTGTTTGTTATTGTATGTTCAGATAGTATACATAGGTAGTGTAGTGTTAATAGTATGGTGTAGACCACACCATAAAATTTATATGGTGTTTAGCTACACCATGCTGTTATTTACACGCTTTATATAATGTGTTTGTGGATGGTGTCCTTGACGCCGTCAGCAATAAATAATAGGTAAATTTACCTACTATAACTAAGTTGATGGTGTGTGGTACACTGTTTGTTGTATTGTATAGTGTAGGTATATACCGTATACCACTGGATGGTGTGGACTAGACCATTGGGGGACAACTTTCACACGAGGGGTCCTTTATAACGTAAACGCCGCATTATTCCCAAGAAGACGGGCATAATGTTTATATAAGCTACATAGATACGGTAAGGATTTTGTAATTTTTGCTAAACCTGTTTAATTTTTTGTTATGAATAAAAATATCTGTGTTTATTCCTGGGTGCACTGTAACATTGGTTTACCCTAGGTAATACTGAATACATAGTGGGTTATACCGTCTCGTTCTCGTAACCGAGCAGTGGTTTCAACATTATTTGGATTAACTCTTTTGCTTTTGACAGTGTTTCGTACAATCCTAGCCAAGCTTTTGCCGAAGCGGCGGACTACCATTAGATTGTTTGGTTCAGAGCGTTGTACACTGATCTATATGCTATTTCCCAGCTTATTGTAAGGGTCGTTAAGGATCTTCGCAAGGCGAACATACCAATGGTGGTGCAAACGCATAGCAATCTCAGTAAATAAATCCGTACGAGTGAGAATGATATTTCGTTTGTGCTTGTCCGTGTTTTGAACACCCACATTATTGATATTTGAAGGAAGTTGCCAGTTGTGTACATGCTTGAGTTTATTGAACACCGGTGGGATAATGCTATGGTTTTCATGTTTGTTTCCACAAGTGTTCGATGAGTACTGGCGTGAATAATGTTTTGCTGGGCGGCGAGCTTTATCTTCGTGAGTTGACCTATAAACACAGGTGATAATGATATTTTTGCTGGGGAATGTATTTTTGTACCGCTTGAAGGACTAGACACCAGGGAAACGGAAGTTGGTTGTTCAGATTCTCCAAACCTAAAGAGTCCTTGCCATTGGAGGTGACCCTAAACGTGGCGGAATTGATAAAGGTAGTCCCTTTATACCCGAAAGGGCTGCGTGCCCCAGGCAACGTGTAGAGCGTCCTTTCATTTTCAGGTCAGACAAGTTTTTTGAAAGGTCACCCCGAGTTTCCTGTTGTCTATCCCGAGTGGCTGCCTCCTCACCGGACGCCCACTCGCCAAAATAACCCATAGTCCCTAAGCTGGACCCGCCCTTAAGAATAAGTATTCTTAAGTCACTAAGAGTTCCGCCGGTCATTCGATTCTGCTAGCTAACTGTGACGCCTGTCTCACTTATGTATAGAATTAATTTAACGTCGCGGAAAAAATACGGTTATTTCAAGGTTCGCCTCGGAGCTGTTTCCAAGGCCCGCTACCTGGTCTGCATTTCGATGGGATTTCGTCAAATCTTAATGCTGGAACTCGTCAAATGTTTTGTCATTGCTAACAGTACCCGATGGTTTCATCAACTACCCTGCGTCAGTGCACTAGCCCTAAATTTTAATGCGACCGTAGTCTTTCGAAATGGCACAGCCTAGCTGGCTACAACAACATTTTATCGTAACATATTTGGCACTGTCATAGTATGAAATTACATATATTTAAATTTACATGTATTAACACGTGTGCAGAGCTCTACTCCCCTGTGGGAACCTTCGCGCATACCCAATGTTTAAATGCCGACTCGGCACATCGCCTAGTTCTTAAACCTAGTGGGTTAGCGTATGAACAATATTTTGGAATGGTTTCGCGACTTTTATGGTATGGCTTACCCACAACGTCATTCAATTCTTTCGAAAAAAATTCGCAGAGTCGGACGGAAGGCGCCTCAGGTCAGTATCTAAGCTTCGTAACCACAGGGACCGTACATAGTGGTCAAGATTCTCTCCATTGGGACGAAAGGAGATAATTCGACGAGAAAACAAAACAAGGAGTACGCAAAGCCCATCTAGCGGGTCCCTCACCGTGTATCGAAGTTTCCTTTGACAAGGGGTTACCTAATACGGTGTCAGTAAATTACGCGTGCTGCATGCTCGGAACAAACTCCTCAACTTTTGAGCATTATAACGAGATCTATGCACCACTCGCAGGACTTTCGGGTCACTGAGTCTCAATCGACATCATGCGGGTTTCCGATTAAGGACACATGCCCCTTGTCATACAAAGATGGGTGACGGGAATTCGGGTTAGGGTGCGTGACGTTTTTTGGTTGAAAGAAGGCTCGAACTCTGTTCTAGAAATATTGCTTTGCCTACAATATGTGCTTAACTAAAACTCGGATCGTTAATAAATTGGCGGTGTTTTCAATGACTTCATGAAAGCGATGGGACGATACATAGATTACTCAGCACCAGATAATACTAATAGCAACTTCGTATTCGCGCAAACAAACTGAGGTTCGGAGTGACTTCGACTTTTCAAGGATAAACAAAACACATTTTTCTGGAGGCCAAATCCTGTTTTCGTCAGAAATTAAGGTGTCACCTCAACGTTCTCCGCTTGGAACTTTACGCATTTCCTCCGACCGTCGCTTTAAGTCATAATAAAACACCATTGATTTCTCTCGGATAACGTTTTCGTCCTGAATTGCCACTGCTTCTTTCCTACATGTGTAGACGTTCATTTGCACCAGTCTATACTGAAGCGACTCCTATGCCCTCTAGATTCTCCTTAGCTTTTGGAATGCCCAACTATAGGAACGGACAGACCTTTTTCCTATGCTGAAGGGACAGGAAGTACCAGCCGAGCACTATTGTTGACAGCAAAAATTACATTCAAAGGGAGCAAATAACCAGGTGCAGCTCAAAATTTTACACGCCGTGCTTTTCCACAATTTTTATCTGACATAGGGCGTGATCAGTATACCAAGTATATTCGCGTCCAGAAATATCAAGAAACATCCATAAAACCCCTACTTTACCGTAATAGAGCAGTACTCAATCCCGCTAATCAGACCAAAGACAAACAATCAAGGTCTCGTTGGAGGGCTGGGCGAGCCAGTCTACGTTTCAAATCAAAAAAGGCACAGCTTAGCAATTAAACCTCCTTCGTTTTGCCAGGCTTCAAACTCCACGGAGCGATATGAATCTATCCTTACCCCCATGCTGCATGGAAGGGGAAGCCTCAATTGAAACTCGGAAGACAGGAAGTTAGCAAAATTTTAAAGTGAAAATCAAAAGAAAAACCGACGAATTTCTAAAACGAAAAACCAATTGTAGAGGGACAACCGCTCTGAGTAAAATTTACTTTAAACTTTACCAATGCTCCATTCCAAGACTATATTTTATACCCTCTGCCTACCCCTCATTCTTTATCGGTACCGGGAGCTATATATATATTTTCAAAATTTTAACTTAACACCGTCCGATAATTCCTCGGACAAACGGGTCCTTCTACTGCTTAACGGTAACGTCAAGAAAATTCAAACTTCCAACCAAGCGCACATATATGTCTGATCAAACAACTATATATATAAATATATAATAAAACAACGACCGCGTAAGCGCCACGGTACGCACTGGTCGCTAATGCCGCTCTGGGTCCAACACCAGAAACATTACGTAAACAAACTTCCATAAACTCGCGCTGTTCCGGAAACTTTCTCCCAGCATCTAAGTAATTGGCAGCACGAGGAAAATATTTTACTAAAAATTCGCCTAATGTTGATTCTTTTGGAGTTTAGAAGGCGCAGGCGGGCGGGAGCGGAGTCGGTCTTTCGTTCTGGCTGATCGCCTACCCGTGAAAATAAAAATTTCCAAAAGTTGCTTAATTGCTGAACCGTTGGGGGCTAATTTGTGCATCAGCGAGGTTATCTGCGTCGCTCAACTATCCGCGGGGCCGGTTGTCATATGATTCCCAGACATCTGGGGAGTTGTAAGGTTCTTGATATCGCCCTGAGGGATTGAAGATAGGGTTTATAGATTTAAAATGGGGCATTTTGGTAAATATTGCTGAGCCTTTGGTGGGCCCGATGGAACTTTTTGGAAGACTTAGGGTCCATATTTGATGGTTATATCACTCTATGTCTCCGGGGATAGTTTAAACCTGAAAATTTTGCTTCAGAAAATGTCCCTTTATTTTGGGTCAATGAAATTTGTTATTGGGCCTTATTAAAGTATTGATTCGATGGTTCCAGGGCGGTAACACCCTTCCTCTGAAATTTTATACGTATATAAATCAAATAATGATTGTCATTATAATATTACTGCACTATTTCACGACTGATACGTACTCTGGTCGGGACCGTCGGGACGCTAATCCTACGCGAAATCAGGCCTATACCCTTAGTTGATTATTCCACCCGATGTCTCGAGCGTTATCCAAGCACTCATTAATCAGCCACATGCGAACTATATTTATGTACACTTCACGGCTATACTTCTATCCCACGCATTTCAATATGATACACACGATTTACCTGAGCTGGTGCCACACCCAGGCCAAATTATATTTCCACCTCCATCGATAATTCTAATTTTAATGCTTTTTATTGCGAAATTGCACGAAGTTTTTGACTCGGCCTACCAATGGAGTGTGAACAGACAATAGCATAACACAAACATTTGTTTTATAAACATTACTATATATTCTTTATTATGGGATAAATTACAGTGTACCGGATCACGCTCCAATGGTGCACGGGTATCCTCCAAAAATTTTGAGATTAATTTGAAAGTACTTTTAAAAGTTTCTACAAAATTTGGGCTGTTACAATATAACTATGTTAACATTAAAAAACATTGGTCAACTTTGGAAAAGAATTTCGAGTCAGTACAATGCCCAAACAGTACAAAATTCCGTTATAAACTTACCCGGGAGATTAACCCAAGTGTAAAAGTCTTTGGATCGACATTTTGGTGCCACGTAGCCAAGCAATATCGTAAAAATGGGCCGAACACCACGCCGTTAAGGCTCTTAGCATAGAGAACGGCATGCATTTCACTTCCGCGTCTAAAAGTTATTCTCGACTAATGGTAGGTCCAAGCTAAGTTCTAAATGGTTTGCCGGGCTGATACCATTATGAATGCCTTGTAAAACTATAAGAGTACTACTGAAATAAAAATTAGCGAACGAGTTTTATGCAGACCGTATATCGATCAAGTATTGTGCAGATAATATCCAAATCTTCAATATCACCGTCTATGGCACCTGTGGATACTCTCAGAGTACAAGAGATACACAAGTTTGGTCAAATTATGAGTTTTCATTGTACTTGAATATTTTATGCAAAAAAGTGTCGAACTGCGGCTGAACAAGTGCGCTTGTTTTCATACGTTACATTTTGGCGAAAGCGGCTACAGTACAATTAGGGTAAGCTGGAAAGTTCGATAATTATCTGAATCCTAGGAACTCTGGGTTTGAAAGCTAACTCAGCGTGAGGTAGTTTTACCTAGCTCAGAGATCCTGAGTAAGATTAGTACCTCAAAAAATTATAAGTCACATCTGAGCTAGAATGCTTAACACAGAACTCTGAGTTAACTGTTGAACTCAGCATGAGATAGTTTGAACTCTGGAGAATTTAATTCAGAGCGCTGAGTTAAAATTTAACTCAGGCAATTTTGCTGTTTACCATGTTTAGCAATAGGAAAATTGGAACAAATTACGCTTTCTTATTATGTCGTGGAAGATAATAGCAAAATTCGGAATGAGTTGAAAATATGGGTATTTTTCAACCGGATCAAGCCGAGATCCAACTGACGACGGTAAAAGTTATTTTTGTGACTTCGTAAAAATTTCATTTTATCTATCGCGTTAAACTCATAAATCAGCTTCGGGTAAATGGATTTCGACAAGTTTTTTTTGTTTGAAAGCAAAACGATGTATTCTCTAATGGCCTTTTATACAATGTGCGTGCTTGCTTTTTGTCCTTTTATGCAATGTACGTGTTTGTTTCTGTTACATTTATCTTTCTCAGAACTGTCGGGCCTAGCTTTGGCTTTGCTTCAAAATAGTGGGCACGGCCGGGCTGAAATTTTCACGACAGGCCCGAAGTCCATCCCGGACCGAGCGAAAGCCGGGCTGGGCTTCGCGCCTAACTTCTCACCTACATCCACCAGTTTTCTGTGTGATGATAAAAAGCCCAGCTACTGAACATGTGTAGCTTATCACCTCCACTTTTTTGGCCGGTTTCTATGTGGTGAACATAGTTAAAATTTTATTGATGTATAATAGTATAGCGCTCTTGCGGGAGAAACCCTTTGTGCTCCCGCCGCCCTAAAAAAATAGAAAATATTTATCCCTCACCCCAATAAAGAAAACTAGCGGACTCGCTCTGGCCGTTTAGGCCTCAAACCGAGCGAGTGCAAAACCCTTTTTTCTTTTTGAAGCGAGTTGATCGCTGAGTTTAGCCAGGTTTCACTATTTATCCTGAGTTGCCCGTTAGGCTATGTACTACGTATGCCTAGATTCAGTTCTCTTTCCGCAGTTTCAGTGCTTAACTTTTATTTACCAGCGTCATGAGTTGATCCTGCACGGGGAATTCAAGCCCGCTGCAGAATTATGCATCTTAACCATTCAGCCATAGAGACATCGACTATTAAGTCGATGAGAACTCAACTATCAACAGCATAGTTGAGACACTGCGACAACGCAGTGTAGTAAGGCAATAGGGTGAGCGTTAGAGAGAGGCAACGAAACACCAACAAAAGGGAAAACAAAAGACGCGGATGCGTCCGGGGCCGAACGCCCCTGGCCCGACCATTCAAAACGGCCCCAAAGGTAGGAAATAAGGCCGATTCACCCCTCGGTTAGGTGCGTTCAGCCCGTAAAACTTGCCCCCAACAAAATTCCAGCGAAGGAATCAAATTGATATCTACCAGGCTCGCCCCTGGGGGCAGCCCAAAGATTGTTTAGGAAATCGCCTAGTGCTGCTTTTACGCTACGACCAACCCCCACTGCTGTTAATTTGATGAATTATTCCGCCCCCCTTTCTCTCGTTTCCCCGTTCGGTCAGTCGTACCTTTGATAGACAAATTGATCGGAGACGATAGCGAAAATAATTCTCTCGGCATAACAATCGGATCCATATCGAATAACCACCGGACCACCGTATTGGTAGTGTTGCTAGAGTAGAGCTCGCCCGACCAAATCCCGCCTTCACTCTTTTCTTTCCCTTAACCTAGTCTAATGTCCGTCACCGTATGTTTGAGATGGTATGTTAAGGAGCATTTTCTGAAGCACTCTAGGGCCCCTGCTTGCTGTGCCCCATAGCTGAAATAATCGCTAACATTGGGCTAAAGCAGGGATAACCGCCCCTAGACCGCGCACGCGCGGGTATCCGCACGCTCCGTTAATGTTTTCCTTTTTTCCGTCTTGTGCCCCATAGTCTTTCGGACTGAAGCAACTACCACGCGCTACTACTAGGCTTCCCTGATTCGACTAACCTAGTCCGCCCTGATACTTGTTCTCAAACACTCGTGCCCAAAATAAAATTTGATCGTGTAAATAAACGTGCATCATTGACACCGAGTACAGCCTTACTTCTTATCGAGACGATAAGGGGTTTTTGGTTTGTCCTTAAGGACGAGCAGGCACTGCCCGAAATGGCTTGTGTGCGAGAGTATCACAAGCACTGGCGTGCATGGCTTTCTAGCTTAATTATTCCGTTTCACGACCGGAACTAAGGAATAAAATACCAGGAGTATACCAGCAAAATTTAACTCGTTTCCGACATTGACTTAAAATTCATCAAGGACATACTCTATTCTAAGGAGTCAAAACTGCTACTGGTCCAGGGACCAGCACGCTCGCATAGAATTTATTAAGGAAGCAGGCCACGCCATTGAGCATCCGACATTAAACACTCAGGCCTCGTCGAAACCCTGTGGGGGCCACATAGGCTACAATGCTCTAGCACGGAGCATATCAAGATCTTAATTAGGCAATCAACTTGAGTCTTAAATTTCTAAGGACATTTTCAACTTTTATTCTAGCATTTAACACAACTAATTAGAACCCAACAACTTCCGATGAGTCTATGATAGGGAATAGCGGCTAGGCTCCATGACCTGTGAGCAGGTGTCGGTGTTAGCCTCCCTGGGGGGACCTCAGAAATCATACCAGAAACTAAACACGTGCGCAACCAATCGGGCGGGGTCCGAACACACCCCGTGAAGCGCGCCTACGGCCTGCTAAGCTCCGTAGCTTCTTGGGTCTGACCGAGAATAGGGTCAAACTTTTAGCATCCACGTTCCGCCCTTGAGGTTACGATAGCCGGGGTCGTATGGGCATGGTGTTAGGAAGTTACGCCATGCAGCTGCGTCACCGTTATTACACTAAATATATGACAATAGAAAATCACGGAAAAATGGAAATTGGTGACACATATGGTCACGTATTCGTAAAACATCCTTCCAGTTACTATAGCATAATGTTCATCTTTTGCATAGCTACTAGGTTGGCCTGTAAAAGGGGTTTCAACAAAAATTTTGAAAATAACGATATTTGTGTTTATTGTACCTGCATTTATGCGCCTTACTTTAATTACTACTGTTACCTTTTTTGGGTTCTAGAGCTAAATATTTTCGCTATCTATAATACAAATTGCTAAACCAAATGGAATAAATTTTTCAGTAGTCCGTCCCGGCTATCAAACCTTAAGATATAGCAGCTTCCGGCTAGTATAAACATGCTACCATAGCTTAGCAATTTATTTGTGAAGGGATGTGGCCGCGCCTTTCTGTCACGAGCCGGAATTGACTCTGTGACTGCATCCGGCCCTAAGTGCATACATCTTAAGGTAAATGATGCATTATGTTACACAAAATTAAGACTTTACCTCGAATAACCCTTTTCCGTAGTGTGCCACGTATGCAACAGCGTACATTGTGACATGATGCACTTTAATCAAGTTTCACATGGCCACCTTGCGCGTGCGATGTTGTTCGCTCACTTTGAGAAGTTCCAAGCAATGGCAATGTTAACTTTAGGGTCCGAAGTATAATTCATGCCATGCCGTTCTCGATATACTACGCCTAAGTCGGGGGGCTGCCGCCCCTCGAACCCCTCGCTCTAAGCTTTTTTCCTAACGTTATAACGTCCGGCCCCTAAAGTTGACATAGGCCGCTTAATGGATAAAAGTCAATGCAACACTTTTAAACACTAAGCAGTCCGGGTATTTTTGGCGGTACCCAGTACCCGGAATTTTCTGCATTACCCAGACCCGGAATTATTCGTCAGAAACACCAGGAGTATTAATCGGAATACCCATACGTGGATGCAACTCTAGCACGATCAATGCAATGAACTCAGTGTTGAAATCATATTGGACAAAGTATAAACTAGACTATTAAATATTTAAGTTTTTGGCAATTTTGGTTAATCCTGTCGATCTTGAAAGCATAAACTATGTGATAAAACAGTTTTCGTATGGTAGTATAATTAGTTGTGGCAGTAAGAAGGAAAACCGAAAACGCTATTATCATTAGTCAATATTTCAAAGGCTGTGCCGAAATATATACATTTTACATGGTATCCTGTATATTATATCTTATATTAAACACAAAGAGATATGATTGTCATTTTGTATACAGAATCTGGAATATCGCTGAATTCCAAGTATGTGCAAAAAAACGTTATACAGTACCGTTTATATTCCTTATATCCACTCCAAAGTATGATGGTGATGCAGACATTCCAGCAGAAGAGTATGGTACTTGTAGCTTCGACTCAGAGTTAGTAATTAAAGCGAGGTTGGGTTTCTGGCTTTCAAAACACAACAGTCATTTATTACTAAATAAATCATTTTACGAAAAGAAAATAGTAAACGATCTAATACATACAATAATATATACCAAATATAAAACCATCTAACAAACGTACGACTCTGCATCTAATGCAACGTTTACGCTATAAATGCCCCATGTGGAAGTTTTTTGTCCGCGTATATCCCGCGCAACATCGTCACCGATGCGTTTGTACGCGTACAGCACAAGATCACTATTTTTTGAATAATTTTGTATTGTGTCAAGAAAGAGCTGTGCGGCAGTACGGGTACCCGCAGGCTGGGCAGGGTATGGGCTCAAATTTCGAGCCTGCCGATAGTGGTAATGTTTACAATCTTACATGTTCACAAGTGAGTGTATCGTAATAACTAGGTGATTTACTTTAGCTTCCGTTTCGCGGTCCCCTTAATTGGACAGTAATAGTTACCACTGACTTCTTTATATTACCGTAGACACAGTCTAACCAGCCATATTTAATTAACCCTTTGTTTCTTAAACTAAAGCGTAATTCTACAGTCTTGAACAAACTGTTGTTCCAACCGCGGATTGACCCTAGATCGCCAAAGTGCAGATCATGTACGCTAGCCACTAGGCTATATAGGAGCTGTTGCTCGATTCGTTAAGGAACCTTACAAGGCGAACGAATAACAATGCACGTACCAAAGCACGCCGAACGACAAAAAATCGACACGCAAGTTAAATCGAAATTTCTAGGATTTATTCGACATTATATACAGTGCAATGACATTATTAAACATTAGCCGAATTCCACAAAAACTAAACAAATTCTAATTTTTTATGGTGACGTCGTTTCTACTAGAACTGATTCTGTCTAGAATTGACTCGAGCATATATTTTTTACTATATTCTCACTGCACGCATCTTATAGTAGTTGCCTGAAGTGACGATAGAATCATTCGTCAAAGACTATTTTTGGCATCACAATACAATACAGAGCATATTTTTTATCCAGCCAACCTCGCGCAATTCTTATTAACGATGTGTACAGGATGCATGAACATGACTATTGAATTTTTACTGTAAAAATTTCAGCCACTTTTAAAAACTGTTTAAAATTTAAGGTGTCCACGTATGTGACACTGCTGTTTATAATATGACAGATATAGTACGACATTTTGAGTGCTGTACACCGCGGTGAGTTGGTAAAAGTTACACCCGGCCCGCAATTTACATCATAAAAGCCGCATAATCATATTATATGCCGATATAATATATAGGTAAATATATACATATCTAGTTTTATGTATGTACATTTATAAATTAAAATATCAACAACAGAGGAATTCGGCAACAGATGGTGGCCATGATGACACCCTGCGACTACAGGGTAAGGTAATGCGGTAATTAAAATATATTATTGTACACATATACTTACGGACACATACAGTCATATATATGTATATTATAGGTATTCGATGTATGCCGGCTTTGAGTGATTGTAGATGGTTCCAGCCGCTGGGGATGGGGTTAAAAGGCATGTGGTTCCAAAAAGTTTTCACATGTTCTGCAACTTTCCTCTTAATTTTCAACGATTTTCCCTTAAAATTTTTGTATGCACGTAATTGCTAAAATCTTCCGAGCGCCTTCTGCGGACGGGGGTCACAAAGTCATAAAGATCATACAGGCTGAAGCAGGGGTCCAGGTGGGCTACCTCTCCTGAGTGTTCGGACCCCTACCCAGTCGAGGGCCTGGTCTACCCGCTCCTTAGAGTACCACCCTACCCCCTAAAGGCGTTGGATGACCACCCAATCATACCTCGGAGCGTCAGCATGTATGCATATAGATATATTATGCAGCCTTGATAGACAAATGTGTGCATCCACTACTTGCGGTGGCAATTTTTTGACAAAATGCTATAAAACTTGTCAATTAAAAATTGCTATAAAAATTGAGCAACTTTTCTGAAAATGACACATTTGAAAATATAGCTAGAAATGTTGCCGTTTTTCAATATCTGCTAAATAAATTTTGTGTTGCGGTAAGATTTTCTTAGAATAATAACGTAAAGCAAATTTATATATAAAACCTTTGTGCAGTAAAAATATATATTGAAATATTAAATATTATAAATTTTTGGTAATGTCACTTTTTGAAAACCTGCTTCATAAATTGAGTACCTTTTTTGCAAATGAAAACTTTGAAAATATAGCTGCGCATGCTGTTCTCTCAAAATCTCATGCATAAATTGTGTGTAGCAATAAAAAATTTATTGCTACAGATTTTGTAACAAATTGCTTCAGAACATCTATAGCAGAGGTGAGAATTTAGGCTCGTAGCTCGGCTCTAGCGCCGAGCCAAATCTGTCCTAATGGCTGAAGAGATGAACCAAAGCCTAGCATATGTCTGTAACACCCAAGCCGTGCTGAGTGAGTCTTGAAAAGCCGCAGCCGGGTCTTAAAAGCTGTTTTACAAAAACAAAAACTTAATTGTAACAGATGCCAACAGCAATAATTACTGAGATTACTTCGAGTATGATCTCAAAAGCACTGAAAGCAACAATACATAATTCCTTTAGTGGTTCCTTTATTACATTATGTCTTTCTACTATTATTAAATCGTGAACTACTATTATTAGGAGCATAAGAACTGAGTCGAGGTTGGCTTTTCATCGGATGACCAGAGCCGGACATGGTTCATGAAGAACCGACCCGAGTCAAAGCCTAGGATCGGTCTGCGAGAGATGCTTCAGGAAGAGCCGAGCCAGAGAATGAAAATCGGCTCTATCTCAAATATAATCTATACTACTAACATAATCGGCTGCTCTTGTTAACGCTGCCGTGTATATCATTTTGAAAATATTTGTTCTTTGCGTTTGTTCTAATTTTAGAACATTATTTATAGTGATTTAACCCCGTTTTCCCTGTAAATTGTGAATGGTCCTGATCAGGCTGATTCTTACATCGAGCCAAATCGATTACATTCAAGACGACAAAATTAACATTTAATAAATGAAATACTGTTTTTTGCCAAAGTCGCTACGGCTCATCCGAAGTATTGCCCAAATGCATCAGTAAGAATAATTGAAAAATTTTAAAACATTTGGAAAAATAAAAAATATTTAAATTATTCTGCTTCCCCTGTAACTTTTAAACAGACTCAATTTTAGACTATTCGATTTGCGTCAACAAGTCAAATGACGGCCAATAAGACTATATCAAAAACAATATTAATATTTTAATTTTTAAAAAATTAAAGCAAATTTAAAATTTGATACTTTGTGCGAAATCATTACGTCACATCGCTAAGGATTCAGAAATTTCATTAAGAACTGTTAACTTATTCTCCTGCTTCACAAATCAGCTTTTATTTCTAAGAGTGTTGAACACATTGTTGCTGGTGCGCGAATACCAAACCTTATTGTTTGGCTTCGAGTCGTGCTAGTTAACCGTTGAACTATGACAACGCTGCTACTCAGATCCATACTACGTGAGCGAACGGCAACAGGCAGCCAAACGCGCGCCATGCAACAAACTGAATTATCGCACTTTTTCTTACAGTATAAAGGTGTCGTAGAAAAATCACATGCGTAGAAGGGCTAAAATTTGTAAATTTAAAAAATATGTTTAAAATGTTTAAAAATTGGATATAATCGCATGACATTATCATTAAGAATAACAAAAGGCTAGAGACTTGAACAAAACTCACATGAAGGAACGGACTTAAATGTTTGAAATTAATAATTATTAATGAAATTGTATTGTAAAGCTCGAGTGGCATAGTCCAACGGTCTACTGAACTAGTTTGTAACAAAAAACTGTATTGTTTCAGAAATTACTATTTTTTTCGACCATCTGCTAAAGAAATTTTGTGTAGCAAAAAAATTATGCAGCAGCAAGTTAGGTCATCTACGTGATTGAAGATTTATTGTAACGGCCACACTTTAGGATAACATTGATAAATCTCTGATTTTCTGCATTTTGTGTGCTTAAGGATTGGCACATGTATCTAGGAAGTCATTTTGGCAGTAATTTGCATACGAAAAAAGCCAAAAGCGAACACACTCTGTCGTCCATGTCAGTATATCCTTTTCCTGCTCAGTGATAAAAACGTGCTCAATATTACAGCCTACGACTCTTCCTTAACTTCCCACCTTTGTGATCGGCTTATCTAATTATAAATTAAAAGCAATCGTTGTCGCAGAGCTTGGTTAACCACAATTTGAGTGAGATTCGACTGTCACAATGGGAACAAAGAAGAAGACAAATCCCGGTCTTCGATGATAAATTCACGGCTGTTTTGTTTTCTTAACGATTTCCCCTTTTTTATAAGCAAAATTTCCGGTTTCTACCAATTTCGCGTATTATTATGCTTTTGTGGCAACCTAGAGTAAGGGACACAGAGTTTACTTGCGCTGTTTACACACCAGGCAATTTGTTTTATGTGCTTGTTACGGAAATTCGGAAAATTTTAAGCAAAATTTTTTACCAGAATTCCGGTTCTGTTATAACTTTTTGTTATTGTCGATAATGAAATTCTGCTAACTCCCAGATATATATATATAGTTATATATATTTTTATATATGGTTATAAATATATATCAACAGGAGTACGTAGAACAATGTAAAGGCAATACTGTTAGCTTTGTGATGCAGAAACGGCACAGAAGTGCCAACGTATATCGCAAATGCTAATGTTCAAAATCCGCAACGATCTCGGCTTTCTCAAAAAAATCAACTAAAATTAAATCTCATATGACGTATTAATCATGTTGTTCCAGCATGCACATATTTATTTGGTCTTGGTTAGAACCAGAGATGGAACTGGGTCACCATTTTGTCACCCGACCGTGCTAGTGCCCCGAGATCCGCCCGTCGTAG
Source organism: Trileptium ribeirensis (assembly GCA_030248225.1). NCBI lineage: Eukaryota > Metazoa > Nematoda > Enoplea > Enoplida > Thoracostomopsidae > Trileptium > Trileptium ribeirensis. Next base: position 59,344 of record JASANE010000608.1, read on the forward strand.
TGACAGCAGGACACGCTCATGCTAATAACCAAGCGACAAGACAATTTCCAAGGCAGCCAATATATACTAATTTTGCGAATTCATAAAAACAATGTCGGAAAACAGCAATATCAGTAATTTGCTTGGCAAGCCGCTGTTACAGACGGATTACTATTGCGTTTTGGATAAGGTGTTAGCCAGAGAGCATAGTCCTGTTAAATGTATGCAGGTGCTCCAGTTCAATGTAAGCCATTTGGATGTGTCTTGGATGCAGTTTTTTTATCCTGTGAAAGCGCTTGTGTTTAAATTGCATGCAACTAGGAAGTATATATATATCCTGGCATAAGAAACGGATGTTAAAAAGAACACATTTGCGGACCAGCCCTTTAAACTCTGTTTTCATGCTGCATAGCATGAACATGTCCCAAAAGCAGCTCAACACCCTTCCATCGGCGTTCCTTGTTCCACCCTTCCGGTAGGCGTCGGTAATTATTGTCGGAGAGCTTGGTTTACGTGCAGTTGTTTCCGCTGCGTCGCAGAGGAAGAGCGAAGTACACAAAATAAGACAAAACCCTGCTCAGTTATGTGGAGCACAGTACAGAGGACAGTGCGTTTGGCTTTTGAATTATATAAGGTCATTATCAGGCCACTCACAGTGACCCGGTCACAAATGTGAGCCGACATGATCCGGTGACCCAATCCCATATCTGATCAGAACTTTTTAATGAAACGTGCTCTATGCTGTATAACTCAGTATTATTTAATCAAAATATTACAAATGATGTGCGTTTCGACGAAAAATCGCAATTCCGTCGCATATAGGGATACTCGTGTTAACGATTCTAAATATATATTAAAAAACAAAATTTGAAAAATTCTTTGGCTTCGCGTACAATAAATTTTTGTCTACTTGCAACATCGCTGAACATTTTCCAACTCAACTAATACAGTAAACAGAAATATATCAAGACAAATATGATGGACGTAAAACAACTTATCGTGGCACAATCAACGTATCACATGTGAACTATACTTAGGTAAAATTATAGATATATATATATACAGTTCATATGTTACTCGGAGATAATTTTTTATACAAAATAAATACAGTCACAGAATAAAAATAATTCTATTTCGAACTTTCTGGTAAGTTATAAAACAACAAACATAGAAATGACATGAGAAGGAATAACAAAAAAGCACCGATAGACTCATCGCCGTGACCAATAGGGAGGCGCTCCAAATATTGCTATCTCTGTTCAATATTTAATAAATCGTCAGTAATTGTTGCGACGTATTCGATGTCTGTCATTAAAGCCTGTCATGTCGTACCAACTCAAAACGGTAAACAGGACATGGTTGGAAACACGGGCTTCTTTAGGACCAAGTCATATCTACGCCCCAAGTGTACCACGTAAAGCTTTCCGCTTCAAGTAGTCATATGTTTTGTCTCAAGGCTAACTAAGCCTAATCCAAAGGTTAGCATTTGCCCGTAATTAATCTAATTAACCAAGTCATATCTACGCCCCAAGTGTATATACCACGTAAAGCTTTCCGCTTCAAGTAGTCATATGTTTTGTCTCAAGGCTAACTAAGCCTAATCCAAAGGTTAGCATTTGCCCGTAATTAATCTAATTAACCAAGTCATATCTACGCCCCAAGTGTATATACCACGTAAAGCTTTCCGCTTCAAGTAGTCATATGTTTTGTCTCAAGGCTAACTAAGCCTAATCCAAAGGTTAGCATTTGCCCGTAATTAATCTAATTAACCAAGTCATATCTACGCCCCAAGTGTATATACCACGTAAAGCTTTCCGCTTCAAGTAGTCATATGTTTTGTCTCAAGGCTAACTAAGCCTAATCCAAAGGTTAGCATTTGCCGTAATTAATCTAATTAACCAAGTCATATCTACGCCCCAAGTGTATATACCACGTAAAGCTTTCCGCTTCAAGTAGTCATATGTTTTGTCTCTAGGCTAACTAAGCCTAATCCAAAGGTTAGCATTTGCCCGTAATTAATCTTTACATTTTTGTTCTAATATGCTCGTGTGAAGTTCGCTGTTTTGTTATAGGGGAAAACTTGAAATGATCTCTTAGTTATCTGTCCTGCTTCCACACATGCACAGCATCGTCATGCTTTTAAAATAGAGCAACAACACACACCAGCGGTATAGATCTTTTTCGCGCATGTCATTTTCGCAAGATTACGGTGATCAGTGTCTAATTAAACGTTGTTCATTGCCACCGTCATGTACGCTGAACCAAACAGCAGGCTGAACTAGGAATGGATACTAAAGCTCTTACATACTGTCCAGCATACCCCTATTTCTACGAGCATGGATGTCTAATTTAAATGTAGGTGTTGCACCAATACACATACTCTGGCGTGTATCACGACTGTAAGATATATTTTAATGCGACAAGTACGTTTTTACTGCAAAACAAATCGTACAATATTCTGTAGCATAAAAGCTTAATTTAGCTGTGTATAGCATATTTGAAAAAAGCCATGCTTAACTCATGTTCATATATTTTTGACGCTAACGTTATAGTCAGCCGAACAATTATAGACATAAAAATGGTTGTAACAGGCGGCGTAACTAGCAACATAATATATATTATATAAATATTGGTAAACTCGCGCGGCGACCGGAAACGGAGCGACTGTGGCTAATCGGCGCTAAGTCACTAAGTTTACAATAGAAAAAAATTAGTCTGAGCCCTTTCACTCTTCAAAGTTAAAAAAATAAAATACATCAGCAATACATTCAAAGTAACATTACGGACGTTATATTCAGCACATTTCAAAGTCACGAAACTGTAAAGTCAACCAAGAAAAAGCCAGGTACTGTCGAAAATTAGGAATAACAAACTTCAAAAACAGCAAAATTTTTCGCGTCATTTTTCACCTTATCTCAAAACCTTAGCACTTGCCCTATTTCATACACTGCACATAAGTGCTTTCAATCTTTTCAGCAAGACCGAAACCCAATAAATCCATACTAGCACATAGTTCATGATTTCTGCTGTAAACGATTTCCATTTTTTAATCTATGTAATTACTCACAGGAATAGCGATATACGTGTCGATTAGGTTTAAATTATACTATAAGACATTGTTCACTACCAAAGATTTTTAAAATATCATTTGGATATTTTTAACTTTGGTTTGTAGGTCGAATGTGACAATAAGTGTTATATAGCAAAGTTGTAGTTCCTAAGATGATTCTTTTTACGCCCACGATTTGATCCGATGTCTGTGAGTGGAGTTATAGAGAAAATTGTTATAAAACTAATGTGTCAGAGGTAAAATAGTGGTCCGATTTGGCGGTGAAGATGTCTTCAAAACCAACCATACAATATATTATTATTTGAAAGTTCATCATACAATCACAGCTCACCTGGCACAAAACCAATTTTTTAATTCAACCATTTCCTTTAAGAATTTGAATGGATTTCAGGTAGCGTTGAACAACAAAATGTTGCCTGTGCTGTAGATCGAAACCTTGCCGTTTGGCTTAGGGTCACGTTCGCTAACCACTGAGTCATTACGACGCTGTTACACGGATGTTTAACAATACTCACAGCGGGAGGGGATAATGCCACATTGCCTAACGTACGCTACGCAACGAACACAGCTAAAGAACTACTCCATTTTTTGTAAAAAGTTGCCGTACCACCGTAACCAAATGTGTGAAAGTTTTGTAGACAGATGTAGCTTTATAGATGCACTGCCTGTGTAAATTTTCAAGTACGAAAATTAAGAAATATCCACAAACACTTAATTCACCTCAGACAATTGCGCGCCAATATTGTTTTAACTTAAAACCATAACATACTACACAAAAACAAGGTAGACAAATAGACAATAGAGCTGAGCTGGTTTTTGTGTCTGCTATTAGTCTGTGACGTTACTTACCACCATAGCCACAATACTATGTAGATTATATCGTGGCATTACTTCCGTATTAGAGATGTTTTTGATTTCTCCCGCACCCAGACTGAAAATCGTGAGTTTGTATATATACAGTATAGCTAGTGTGAGTACCAGCTTACCTAATCAAGGCGGTTTATGAAACAACCATTTTAGTACGCAAGTCATAAAAACACAAGTTAATTCACTAAATAAACTACGTTTGGATAATGAGAAATTTTTCGAGTCATTATCCCGAGATCTCTCAAAGATATACAGAGCCTAACGATATGCCTCAAGCAACTTGTCTAAGATGTACGTGTGACGTTCCCGTGCTCTTGTACGCAGTATATATTTCATTATCCGTATATATGAATTTTACAGAAAATTCCTCTTTAGTTTTAATTTTTTTCAAATAAACCCTTTAGAAATTATTGCTAAACCGAACGTCCTATTCACTACGGTATTTTTGAGAAATTTCAACGATAAATCAATAAACAAGGCAAAGCCAATGGGAAGCACATGACCTGCAAGTTAGACATACACGGGTATAACTATGGCTTCCGCTATCACAAAAATCTTCTCCGTAATATCCCCAGACGACGAGAAATTCGTAAAATAATTTCACGACAATCGAATAAGTGTTAGAAATATGGCCCATATGTATATTTTCTGAACAGTTACTACTAGCTGAGCCAAATGTTATAAATTTTTTATAGTTTTATAATAAGCATTTCGATGACAATTTCAACTGAATGTTTCACTTCCATAACCATGACAGGATTTCTAACAAACAGTATATGTACTGATAAATGCATTACCCTTACGACTAGTAAATATGCAACACACATAACTATTATAACTTCTCAAGCAAAAATTCATACAGGTACTGGCAAACATAACAAACAACCCAATTTGTTCAAAGTTAAAATATTTTTAATATTGTGTTTGATACATGCAGTAATATGTACAATTTAACCGGACGATAAAACAACCAAAAACAATACAAAAATATATCATTTAAATATGAAATTAAGACAATACATATAGAACTTTAATCACATGGATTTTGAAAAAAAAAACAACACGAACATTAGTGCATGACATAGACTAGAATAAACGCTATCGCCCTCGTTTGATTTTATCCGAAAAAGTGTGTACGCAAAAAATAATTATGTATAAATTAACCATGTCACTCTTCTACATCAGTTCCTATATCGTCCAAATCACTTGAATACAGATGCTTCCAAAGAGCATTGAAAACCCATTACCCGCTACATAATGATAGTTTTATGTGTCAAAATCGCGCGAATATTGATGTTTCTAGAGAGTCTGATAAACCAGTTATAAGCTAAGAAGAAGCAGACTTGTGTGAAATGTCGAAATCGTGTGACCACTGATGCCCTAAAACAGCCTATGACTGCTACTAAAATATATAAGCTATAAATGTTTTTTGTCGCATCCCGTTCAAGTTTAAGCATGGGGTCCAGCAGGAATCCAACACAAGACCTCACGCATGCTCCGCAGACGTGCTAATCACTACACCACGGACTAGATTGAAACGGTTGCTAATAGTTATTATAGCCTACAAGTTGACGTATCGCCGGTAGCGGCAATTATACTGCGTGATCGCCACAAAGATATATCACCACTTTTATATTATATTAATGATATATACCGGTAGACTATTTTATTGCCAAGGCGGCGAATTCTGAGTGTTAAAAACATGTAATTCGGCGAGACGTACACGCTATATTGGGGTCTTTTCGGTTATCCCCCCCAGCCAGAATTTCGTCAATTTTAAAGGTACAGATAAAATTTTGGTACCAATCGATTAGGTTCGATGAGCTGGTTCAAAAAATACCCATTTTACCCACATCCCTGACAAAATTTTTTTTCGATTTTTTGAGGTCCGAATGGTCCCCCCTTGGGACCCCAAAAATTTTTTTCTTCAGAATATGGTCATATTGGGCATCATTCGACTCGGCTTGATGAGACAAGTCGATTAGTGTGTAATTTTTTGAAATCTACCCCACCGTTAGAAAGTTATGAGGGCCCAAGTAACCCTGAGGCGCAGAAATAAATTGCACGCCATGCCGTTCTGGGTATACTAAGCCTAAGCCTTAGTCTTAGCCTAAGCTGAGGCCCTTATATGAGACATACACTAAGCCTAAGACTAAGTCGGGGGGCTGCCGCCCCTGAACCCCCCGCTCTAAGCTGTTCTTTTTTCTAACGTTATAACGTACGGCCCCAAAAGATTACTTGGGCCCTCATAACTTTATAACGGTGGTGTAGATTTCAAAAAATTACACACTAATCGACTTGTCTCATCAAGCCGAGTCGAATGATACCCAATATGACCATATTCTGAAGAAAATTTTTTTGGGGTCCCAAGGGGGGACCATTCGGACCTCAAAAAATCGAAAAAAAAATTTTGTCAGGGATGTGGGTAAAATGGGTATTTTTTGAACCAGCTCATCGAGCTGAATCGATTGGTACCAAAATTTTATCTGTACCTTTAATATTGACGAAATTCTGGCTGGGGGGATAACCGAAAAGACCCCTATATTGAGCACCGACTTACAAAATAAAGCGAATATTAGCCATGTTGCTTGAATATTTGCGTTTGTACAGCGTCGCAATGTTCAAGCGCACACAGGATAAATTGCAGCGATATTGCCGTTTTTGTGTATTTTGTTCCCATTGGCCCATTTCAAAACGCGTTTGAACCCAATTCCTACATCCTACAAAAGCCGAGCGGCGAAGCATTTATATACAGTCTTAAATAGGCTTATATAATTACTCTCAAAATGATCGCCACTCGACACTGATATTTACACCGCTGTCGAGACATAACAAATAAGGTGATTTTAGGCGCCTTCGCGACCAGAGTCCTTTTCGGGGGAAGACGTTAGAATCCGCACACATATTTCAAGCTTTTAAAACCGCAATCCGTCTATCCACAGTTGAGTTATGCGTATCACCATAAAACGAACAATGTCAAATTTCACCACTATACTGCTATTAGGAATTCTTCGCTTCAATCGTTTCAGCCACTCCATTCAGAATTCAATTACAAGGAAAAAACACGCGTGATATTTAGTAATTATGTGTTTATTATATACAAATCATATACAAGTTTGTGTAACAAAATGTTCGCACAATATAGTAAGCATGAAATGAGTTGCAAGCTGCAATGTCTAATGAGGGTTTTATACCCTGATTTTCTTGGACGTATCTAAGAAATCGCTCTTCTATAGTACAGGTAGCATGATTTCAAAAATTTAATATTAAAATTAGCTTCCATTCTAAGACTCATATGAATTAACATAATATAGCAACTCCACCAAATCTAACAAAAATATTTGGGAGTAAAATACTGCTCAAATTGGGCTGAATTCTACTTTATGTAGAAAATTTGGCGCTGTTTTGATAATTGAAGTCATTGCTATTGTCCTATTTTCGGGGATATCATGACCAAGAAATACATTAAGTGGACAATTAATGTCTAAGCAGTGTTCGCAATATATCGATGAGAACCCATAATACAATAATCACACTACATCCATGTAAATATAAACACTCAGTATTCAGTATTAGCGAAATTATAGTTTTGTTGAATTTTTGTCCGCGGGAAAGCACCGGTCGAAATGTTGCAGATCAGTGACAGGCCGACCCCGATTTACAACGGGCCGAGATATTTTGATACCTCCGTTTTCACATCTTGTGAAAGATCGAATGGTTAGAACACATTTTGACAAATATGTGTTTGTTTTAACAATTTTTTGTCGTCCTATTTGTATATTTTTATATCGAGCGATCTGACACCCAACTACAAACGGGTTGGGCTGGCTCCGCGTCGGACAAATTTTGCAGCTCCGTGTCGGACAAACCTTGATTTCCATAAAAATAGACGTGAAATGACCACGAAAACAAATCTTAAAACGAACTCTAGGTTATAAAGCTGTGTACTAATCATTCGATCTTTCACTAGAGGTGACAACGGCAAGGCCGGTTTGTAATCAGGGGTTTATCGGCTCGGCCCGGCGTCCTACCTCTAGTGGGCTGCAATATTTCATTACGAGTCGAATGAAAATACATCAGTTTTTGAAGAGTTATGCGTGCTGCAGAAGCGCAAAAAGATTTCTGTGCAATTGTGCGCTTTTTGAAGAAAACAGAGGCGCAAGTCTTGCGTGGCTGTACACGATGCATATTTCCTATTGAAAAAATATCGTAAATTCATTTCGTGCCGGGTAGTGCCAATGTCCCACGGGCAGTGCCAATGGAGGTACATATATCTATGTCATTATGACTGCAACACGGTTGATGTACCCGCATTATGTTCAATGAACGAAAATTGAATTTTCTTGCACAAAAACTTTAATCATTGGCTAAAAAGCAAGGATAGCTTGCTTTGAATCTCATTGTTTTCATTAAAATACAATGAATAAGTTATGGATAAATATTTAAAACGCTTGATTTAAAAGGTTCACCCTAAGTATAAAAAGCATTATCACGCGTATTTCAGTACGTTAACAGCAACCGCAGTTTAATTTCAATGCTAGGTTCAAAAATTATAGTACATCCGGTTGAATTATACAAGATAATAATTTATGGACTACAACCAGTCACATGACACACTATTCTGAGTTATCACATCTTACAGTTTCATAACTAGATGATACACCTTTTGTAAATACATATAATACTTTATATATATACATATATAACTGACAACTTTAGTATCACTTATGTACACATGACCTACAGTACTCGGGGCAATTGACTGTCGCTGGGTCATGGAAAATGAAATTTTATAATTTTATTTTTTCGCTTGCTCCTCGCGTCGCTGTTACACAACTTGCTTGTAAGGCGACAGTCAATTCGTGGCGAGCACCGGAAATAACACAACTTCGAAATTTCATTTTTAACTACAATGATTAAGGTTTAATATGAAGAGCTTTTATCTTATTTACTGAAACATCGTACTTCTGTTTACGTACAGCGTAAAACATTTACACATGGGCACCAGCGCCCAGCCAGCTCGAAGTAGTTTGAGCTCCAGCTGCGCTTAGCGAATGAACATGAGGCTCTGGGCAAACGCGTTTCGTCGGCGGTTCAGTTGCGGGTCGCTGTTGATGGTGAAATAGTTGAGAAGAGTCCACTAAATTTCTAATATCGTTGGTCGCATTAGCATTTTCGTAGTAAATAGTATTCTGAAATCCAGTGTTCCGGAGTGATATGTTTCTTTGAGTGTCTCCGCTATTCGAGAGTGACGAATCATGGCTGTTGTTTAATGTTACAGTCGTTTGATCAGAATTCACAGCAGCAGATCCTTCCAATGACAAATATGATCCTCCGTCGATAGGAAATGTCCGGCTAAATCCACTGCTGGCTCTCGCCAACATACGATTACTATTCTAAATTAAAAAATCTAAAAATATAAAATAGCTTTCGTGTGACGCAAAGTGCGGTTATATGTAGTTACATATAAGCAACGTGATAATATGGTAAGAACTCGCTCACAGGGGTTTGTAGGTTATCTCCGGGAACCCACAATTATGTTATATTCACATTATTTAACTATATTTGAAAGCATTTGGCAACGGAAATACAATGTAAAGAAATGATAGTCTTACAGAAAAACAATATAGGATATTAAACTGGGCTCAGAATTGAGCCAGATTCCAGAGTTGTGTTCACAGATATAGTGCCTGTGGAAGCTTCTATAAAACTGGCTACTATAATACTTGCTAAGAGAATTTTCATATAAAAATTTTTGCAGATGCAACCTGATTTCAGTAGATTACAAACTACGTACAAACTAATGTAGCGAATATTATACGGAAGATTTGTTCATAAATATAAATACCTTTATTACGTCACATCATTTTACGCTACAAACAGACAACGAATCTTCAGAAATATGCTAAATGTGTAGGCTGCAGAGTTCCACCGTAGGTTTTCGCTGTGCAATTTTTGTTTTAGAAATTGATAGAAATGGGTTATTCGTAACCCTAATCACTTAATGCTCCATCAACGCACCGCGTATTTTTATTTTTAAAGAAAGAAAATTTTGATGCCAAATCTAGCCTGAAATACAATTTTTGTGCTCTCGGATTTTCATATTTATGGAATCATGTTTCGTTTTATCCTGTCTAATAAATGAGGGGTTTGGCCATTAACAAGCATGATTCTACATTAGTCAAATCAAATCATTTTGCCAAAAAAAACACGAAACTCATAAATATCAATATTTTGTTGACATATTCTGACACATAAATTCCAAATACACATTTATGTAACAAAACAGAATAAGCCAAAAAAACAAAGCTTTGTACATTATGTAAAAATTTTAAACCCCGCCAGCTTTTGTGGAAATTTCGACGATTTTAGCCCATAACTCTGTTCAGAATCAAAATATTAAAATTTTAACGAGTTTCTGCAACAATGCCCCAAAAACCCAGCCACAGCCTGAAGAATCAGTTCCAAAACTGTATAATCTCCAAAATATCAATAAAGTAAAGTCGCCAAATTCAGGGACTGTTTTAATCTTATGAGTACCGGGTCGGGGGTGTGGTAGATCGGGACAACCGCTCGTCCTCAAGGACATGTCCCGTCACTTCAAAAAAATTGACCCAGCAATAATACACAGACAGCCACGAATTTGCAATTAACGTCAAGTAATTTAAAATAAATTACAGTATAAAAATCTATCCTCTCGTTTCTAAGAATATATCGAATACAGATAACTATAATTTTTCTTCACACAAAAATCGTTGCCACCAGCATAAATAGTCATCACACCCCACAATAAATAGACGTTACTACAACTCTAAATAGTCGTTGCATACCTTCCATTCCAAATAGTCGTTGACCCCCACTTAAAATTCCTTGAAAGAGGTTTACTTCTCGTAAACATTCTAATCAGATGTTCGTTGCTTCTGTCCAGACAACACAAATTATCTATATTCGCCGTGCGCGACAAAATGCATAAAGGGTACCCACTACTAGCTTGCATTATCACCAATATGGTGAATTCTCAGTGTTTATAATAATTTAAAGAGATGTCCACAGCTACAAACAACGGAATATCAGCCGTATTGCTTGAGTAATTGAGAAGATAAACCCGATTATTATGGGCTCAATGTTCAAATACATAGACGATGAATTTATCTATAAAATACAAAAGTCATGTATACGGCTAACGCGATTACAAAGATATTACCATTATTGTGTATTTTAGGTCCAATGGGTCCATTGAAAACCATTTTAACCAAGCCCTGCATCGTACATAATGACAATAGAAGCACACCATCTGCGAAGAGATAGAGGATGAATTGCTTTACAAACTAAACCAAAAAAACCCGAATACCTCGAGTGGCTGTAGAGATATTACCGTTTGGGGGTATTTTGGGTCTCGTGGGCCGATTTTAAAACATGTTTTGACCCAAATACTGCATCCTAAGAGAACCGCGTAGCAAAGCATTATATAAATCAAATGTGGCTCATATATCTACACTGGTTGTCAAGTTACAATCAGTAATGTGACTTTTGGGCCCCATCGAGACTGGTACGAGCCACTTTAGCCCAGTCTTTCGGCGGGGCGGGGAGCTGACGTTCGAACCAGGCTTCGTGCCTAATTAAAGACCACAAATAGAGATTTCAACATTTCAAATGAGCAATGGCGTGAATCAATTTGCTTTGGCAAAGTTTAGTTGTGCATGTCATCCTAAAAACCCAACAAAAAATATTGTGAAATTGCACCATTGTCATGGCTAGTAAAACTTCTTCGCTTGGGTCGTTTCACTCACTACACTCAGATTTCAAATCATGGTGATGAAATTATGGTATTATATCGAATAAAATGTCTAATACCTGCCCTGAGTACCCGTCGTCTCCAGTTGCTGGAGCAGTTACAGGATTTTGCTGCTGCGATAACTGTATGTGACTACCCGAAAAACCCGTCGAAGTCATTGGCGCTGAATCAGGCGACAGTGGTTCATCTTTAATGTCACTTAAATTCGCAGACCTAAATTATTTTTTATTATTTTACAGTGATATTGGATTAATATGAAAAGCAGGCAAAGATACTGTTTCAAAATTAATATGACAGAGCGGCAAGGTATTTAAAACAGCTCCTTCTGACGACGATTACGCCTGATAGCAGAATTGTTCATTGTCCGTTTGAACTGCTGGCGCGAATTTCTATTCTAAATAAAGACAGACAGATTTTGCACTTCTAGTTTAAAACCATTTGCTTTTTACATAACTCAAGTCACTTTGACACCCATTATATACAAATGTGTTATGTGAACTGTTGTACTTACTAAATCTGTCGTATAGTGTACGTTATTCATTTGCTTTGCAAAGTTCCTTAAACAATAATTGGCCAATAACTCCTTTGACCGGTGGTTGGCATGCCACTTTCACTAATACAACCCGATTTGACCGCTGGTTCCGGCGTGCGTATGTGAAATATTACACAATACCCGAACTAATCCGGGCATTAAAGGGCTAAGTAAGTAAAGTTAAGTGGTGGTCGGCAGTATCTAAAGTCAAAAGCAACCCTATAGCCCTTCTTTCTTTAGCAGTCACCACGAGGGTGTGGATGGAGAACGCTGGCTTATTTTGGGTCCACGAGTGGGTTCAGCCCCAAAATTTTGTATCAGACCAAATTATTTTCTAATCAGAGTCAAGCTGGACCCAGTAACATTTTGTCCTCAAAATCTGATTCATATTACCACAATTTGACAAAATTTCTATGTAATTTGTCCTTCATATTCCGCACCTTTTTCTTACAACTATTTTATAAGTTTGATTCACAACTATTACTAAAAATTCGGTACCGCATTGAAAATGCGCATATTATCTTTATAATTTATGTGTACATCAGGGAGTAACCGGAATTCCGGTTCCGGCGAAAATCGTGTTCCGGTTGCGGTTCAGGCAAAGGGCAAAAACCATACCGGAACCGGAATTCCGATTTAAAAGTTTTGTTTGAAATTTTCCACGTTTTTTACTTCATCCTGTAATCCAAACATATGTAATATATATTATACAATGATCAAGCTCCAATAGAACCAAGCAAAAGGAAAGATTAACTAACAAATTTGCCGTGTGAAACGTAAGTAGGGCATATAATTTGAGCAGGAATTTTTCATAATAACCTGCAGGAGTTTGTTAAATCAAAGCCAGGTCGATGCTTGCAGCAGCTATTTTACACATCCAGAAGCCTGTGGGATACGTTTGAATTAAACCGGTCCAACTCGGTAGCAGAGTATGGCTTACGCAGAAGTACTTAGGATATGCTTGGCTAACATACATTGCGTCAAGCACCCGACAGTGCGCTTGTAGACTTAGTAAATCAGTCTAAATTGAAGTAAACTAAGGTTATCTGCAACGCAGCTAGAAACTGCTTTCTTGGCAATGAACTGTATTTATTGAAACTCTGCGAACAGCATCACAGTGTGTCTCATTTATAGCATTCTGATTAGAAAGTTATCATCATTATGATCTAACTGACGGGCACTGTTTGTCCAAATGCTAGCCTAAACAGTGTCTCTGACCACTGACCAGAAAATTACCTTCTATCTATTATTTTGTCTTAGAATCATATAAACCAATAATTTTATGTTTCCTACAGAAGAACATGCAACAAACGTATGTGTAGTAAAGGAAGGAGACAGAGCGAAAGTGTGTATTCTACGCTCCAAGCTTTGTAAGCACATTCGATTTGACGCAGTATACGCAATGGTGTATAGTGGAAGACATTTTTTGCTCTGAATGTCCAAAAACCGACATATTTAATCGATAACTAAACATTATTAGCTTCCTCAGTCTCTTTAAAGTTTCCGAAATGTAATAATACCATCGCAATACATTAAGTATAATGTAAAAGTTATTTTTAATGCATTTTAAATCCACTATACCTTCATTTCTTCCATCATCTGTTTTACTATATATAAATTTCGAAGACCAGATTCCCGTTCCGGTTCCGGATCCGGTTTAAATGAACGGTTCCGGTTGCTGGTTCCGGTAAATTTCGGTTCCGGTTATTCCCTGGTGAACATATACCCCTTTTCTTGTCCCAGACCCAGAAACATCTATCAGATCCAGTGAAGTCATATTCAGACCAAGACTGGACCAGCGTCAATTGAAAAAACCTGGTTGGGCGCCCACTCCTATCATAGGAGTATGTGACACGAAATCAATTGGTTACCCCTGTGTTATCCGTAAGCGTCATGCACCAACCAAGAGGCTAATAACGATGTTTAATTATGACATTTAGGCTAGACAACATAAATAATCGTTTATATAATATAGCCACCATAAAAGGTGGTTTTCTTGTACTCAAAATTATCCTGAACACACAAATTGGCGCCAGGCCTCTGAAAACCAAGGATCACTTGAACGGCTAAATGATGAAGCATTTCATGTCGCTTAGTCAACTTTCATACATTGACTGCTAGCGAAACTGCATACAGCAATCTCCTGAAACGACTGTTACCTTACGACTACAATGTGCTGCGAAGTACAAGTGGATCAGTATATACATTAAAAATTTGTAATAAAATTCTATTTTCAAACGCATTGGGTTCGCGCGTCTCTCAAACTGCAGACATGTAGTATATTTCTGTGTTCGCGTCTGTGTGGTTTAGATTTGGTACGATTCGTTGGCTTGACCATAAAATTTCTGCAATACAAATAGTCGCATTACTTAATGCTAACATACCTTGTCAAAGTATTCACATTTGTGTTGTTATAGAATTCTCGCTGTATCTGTTGATGTGGCGGGAGCACTACACGTTGTTGATGCGAAACGCTTCTTTCATTCTGTACGTGCTCATGGTGTTGTTGCTGTTGTTGATAATTTTGTTGCTGTACTATGTTATGTTGAGCGGACGCGGTTGCAGCATTTGTATCACTACATCCTGAATGCATTACAACCATCGGCGACGTTGATGTAGTCGTGGCATGAGCGGCGGCTGCAGCATTATGCTGCTGCTGTTGTTGAATTTGCTGCGCTGCCCAACTATTTAATAATGAACCAGCAAATCCAAACGGCTGAGTGAGTGCCTGACTTAACTCTGCCGCCGATGACAGTGCAAATTCTAAAATAGTAATGACGAATCAATCAATGATAATATTAAATCAAAAATGTTAGCAAGTGAATAGAGAGCTTGCTCTGCTATCTTTTAATCAATCCGACGCGATTTGTACGCTCAGTATTGCTATCAGCAATGTTGCTGCATGTTATTTACTCATTTCTATACTTTGAGCGCTAAATGTGCTGCATACGCCTTCCAGCTTCTATAAAATTTACTACTTTGTCCGTTTATTCAAATACAAAGCTGGTTGCGTGACAGATTGAGCCACCACGCTAAGGCTGATAACAAAAACAATATTAACTGGATACTTTGCGATCTGGCCCGAAACAGAATGCTACGATCCTATCTAACATATATTTTCGTATACAAACAAACCTTGAAAACAAATTATTAACGTTCCGATATCGAATTCGGATGTATCATGATGACGAAACTGTCACTGTCCCATAACTCGACAGTTTAATTAAGATGGATACAAATATATTCTGACCATTATTACTGCTTACATAATTACCTGAAATATAACCAGTTCTAAAATTTTTCCTGAAACTGTCAATAAAATATGAACGAAATCAATGTAAATCCTGGAACCCATGTTGGGAGTGATTAACTTGAATCGGATGCAAATTCAATATATATAACTTGAGACTCACTGTAAGTTTTCGTTAAATTGTAGAGAAAAGGAACGTTTTTGCGTTCGTAAAAAAATTATCACGAAAATTTTAGATCAACATGGTACAATAATTAATACTCGCTGCGATTTACTGTCCCCTGACGACCGAGTAAGTAGCAAGAGAACAATTATACAAACTATTACATTACAAAATAAAAATTTACAAGCAAGATGTGAGCGCGCAGCGGTCAATTATTGTAGCCAGTACTGTACACACTTAACCAAACATGACGCAGCTGTCATGCTAAATTACCACCGTGTGCTCAATACCGACTTCAATTATTTTGGATTCTGAATTCTAAACGATGACTTGGTGTCCTGTTTGCAAAAAAAATGATACCTTGCTTGAGTGAAACCGACACATAAAGAGGGTGTGGTCGTCAAAGACTGAACGAAAGAACCGTGCATACCATCAATAACACGGCGGCAAAATATCGATAACTCTTTGTAATGCATATAAAATAATGAAAATAAACATTTTACGTACTATAAGATGAACTGCGATTCGATTGATAATTTAGCTAATAACGCTAAAAAATATGAATTTGCTATTTTTTGTGATAAACCATAGCACAGAGCTGTACATTCACGTAATGTCATCTTTTCTGAAGCTAACTGTACTTCAAACTATGAACAGAATCGTTGTAAAAATCTATATATACTTCAGTAATGTTGAAATTATTATGGTCTACAATAATATCGCTAAGGAAACGGATACGTTTACATAAACTACACATTCTCATATTTCTTGTTGAATTCTGAATATAGTGAGTGAAAGAATTCAACTGGCCACATGAAGAATTCTTACTGGCCGTGACAGTGGTGAAATTTGACAATGTCAGTTATTAGGTGTTTTCAGAGTGACAAGCAGAAACTCAACTTTGGCAGGGGAATTGATTCGGGCGATATCTCATTTAAAAGGTTAAAATTTCTATTTGTGCTCTTTAGTTAGGTGCGAACTCCGATTTGAGTCACTCTGGGGACATTAAACAGTTAATAATTTTCTATAGGAATCTGCAATGCGATTCTCATAGGATGAGTGATTTGGGTGAAAATGGGTCCTAAAAGGGCCCATGGACCCAAAATACACGAAAATAATATATCTGCAACCACTCGAGATATATAAAAGTTTTTTGTCTCAACTGCAGGGTTGGGTCCCGTGGTAATGCGCTCCGGCAATATGCCTTTCCTTTGAAAAATGCATTTATTTGTTTAAGAGACTGGAGACGTCATTGGTCGTTGCGGCGGAAAAATGCTTGTTTTCGATTTAGTACGATGTTCCATGGTGTGTTGGGCGTGGTGACATGTACTAACTGTACAGGGACATTACGGTATAAAAATGTGCTTTTCGAAAGAAATTGGAAAAAAGTTTTGCATTCAAAATAGAAATTGTTAAAACTCGTGGATAGATCACCCCTGATCATGTCCCCTATCTTTATTATAGCATTATTAAGTAAGGCTCACGACATTATGCACAATCTTATTCTGAGGTACTATTTGATAATATTAACTTAGCGTATGAAAATGTATTCAGAGGCTCCCGTTAAGTAGCACTAAAACTTGTGTTGATATTTTAACATAACAAGTTACGGGCTTTCGAGAGTTATCTCTTTGGTCTCAAAGATATTTTTCTAAAAATTACGTGATTATTAGATTCTTAAATTCGTTATGACTTGAACTAGTTTTTGGCTTGTTAACTTTTCGCGGAAAAGATACCCTCCACAAATTTTTAAGCTAGACATGAATTTAAGCAAAAAATCGATCAAGCAAGGCCCCTCAAATTAATGTTTCGAATTTTTGAATTTTGACTACAAAATCGACTTTGGCCCAAAGACCGGGCAAAATTCTAATATATGGGCTCAAAAAACACCGGATTTGCATCTGTTATAGCCGCACTACTGCATGAATTTATAGATAGAGCCACGTAACAACATCAATTAATCACAAATGTACAAATGAAATGGTGAATAGCTTTTTGGATATCTCAGAGTGACATTGAGCTTTGTCCCGAAATCTAAAAATTATTTGAAATCAACACCTTATACTTTATATACATCATGAATCACAGGAATCTTTAGCCCAATTTTATGGCAGCGCTACAGAGCTAACCACTGAGCCAATATCGCCAACTTCTTTTGAAATTTTCGGCGTGAAAATATCTAACTAATAGACATAGTGATAGCACTGTGTCGATCATGCGAAAAAACTAAAATCGCAACTTCTTCAAATGATATGTACACGCACAATTGCAAAGATATCGAAAAAATAAAAAATGTTCCGAACGGGCGACCCAAAAAAACACTTAAACTACTTAAACCAAAACTGAACAAAACTGTAAACAGTAAGCAAGACAGTATTTAAATCATTTTATTAAACTAGTCTTTATAGAATCATCAAATCTGCGCTGAGCTGTAATACCCATTGTTTTGTGGAAACGTTGAAATGCGCTGAGCTGTCCTACACGACAAGATCAGGAAACAAGTCTTTCTTGAACCGTTCATTGAAAAAATTAGCCAACGATTATATGAACACAAAAATGAGTTTATAAGGTTACTTGCGAACATTTCAAGATAAATTTGCTTTTGTTCCTGAACGTGACTGAAATATCATTTGCAAACCTAATACAAATATCACCTTTGTATAGTTTGAGCATTTATAGTAAGCTCAAATTATCTGCTGAAACCAGTAACAAACGTGCAATGACACGGAATTAAGCAAACAGCTTTCCCCGCACTTTTACAAATCAACCAAATTATGCATGATGATAAAATCGTAAAATATAATACCCATAGACAAATATTTGATGTTCGAGGAACCATAAACCATGATTTCAAAACCAAATCCCATTTAATTTCTTCTGGCTAAAAGCACACAGTGGATGAAAATACGGTCACAAATAAATGAGATATGGCGGTGTCATTGAGCGGAGCTCGGCGAAGCCGAGCCAAGCGTTTTTATTTTCTGTCTGAGAGTAAAAAGGTCGAAGTCCGTCCGTTCGTTCGTTCGGTCCGACGGATCTCAAGAACCACTGAACCGATTTTAAAAAACTTTTTTGCTTGAAAGCCTATCATGTCAGAGTGTGCACCTGATAATTTGGGATTAAAAAATTTTGAGTGGTTAATAAGTAATTACCTAATTAGTTAAGCTTATGCAGCTAAAATAGAGAATTTTACAATATTTGTGTTATTTATTGAAATAGAATCGTTTCGATCAAACCATTATAGGGTATTTGGGTCGAAGAATTTAAAATATAATATTTTACCAATGATAAAGCCCTATGCCCTATGCAATGTAGTTATTTGAAGAACATAAAATTGAGTACATTCGTAATGCCACAGCCCAAGCTCCGCTCACAAATGTAGTTCCACTACCGACTAGTACATGGAATTCTTTTATCGTTGAACAGAAACACAACACTACGATCGCTCCGCTCAGATTAGTTCGTCAGTCTCAATAATATCATATTTCGCACAACATACAACTATTCTAAAACACAAAAACATTACCAGGCGTGGTAAAATTCGGAGGTAATCCAGAGTACGAAGATGCCACGGCCGACTGAATGGAGATGGGTTGACCTGAGTTTAACTGACTCTAAAAGAGAAACAAGCGGTTTTTACATTTCATGTAGCACGCAAAATACTAATTTATGTATAAATTACTCCATTGGCATGAAAATACATCTTATTAAAAACAAGCTCTAATGCATGAATTCGCACTGTTTCGTTGTAGAAATTATTCTTGACAATATTTCAACGCACTTTAATTTACAAATACTAAATGCAAGTCTTTTGCGAACTGTTAACGAATGCCTTTAAGGTAAACGCCACACACCTATCTATGCGGACAAGTGGGAAATCAATCGACAGCGTTTGCCTTCAGCTAGCTTGTTTTATTTTAGTTCTCTCGATTTTAGTTTAGTCCATTATTAGATTCCAGTCTAGTTTTTGCCACCGCCTCTCCTTGAAATGGTGTGTCCCCTGCTCGTCGCTTCTAGCTCCCGAGCTCGTTAAACCCATTTTACGCACATACGTACCGTTGAAGTAGGCAGTTAATTCATTTTGTCCATGACTGTAAGTATAAAAATGGAATGGATAATCACAATTCTTGCACATTCTTCATGAGAACTTGAATATCGCAGAGATTCGAATTCTTGAACTTACTCGCGTGGCTCGTAAGAAACCTCCCTGTGATTTCGGTATGCATGGAAATCACAAAGGGTATGACATATTAAATTTAACGAATTATTATACATGAGCAAAAATCAATCATGAACCCACAACAACTTCCACAAACACTTATACTAGAATCTTGGCGACATGCCAAGTGTATGAATTCGGAGAAATGAGAAACTGTAACGTTAAAATACAGTGAAACAAGTAATTAAAAAATATATTCCTGTTACGAAACAAAGATGTAACTCACCAAAAAATATTTATTAATCTGTTGTTCAATAAGGCATAGATGCAGCAAAACTGATAGTCAGATATCTAATACGCACTCTACGAGGGTTAACTTTACCTGAGAACTGCTTACGAATCGTGAACAATATATGTATGTAATTATATATATGAATCTTAACATAAGCACAGTAGCACAGAAAACAAACAGAATTTTTTACAGACGGCATGACACTCGTTGCTTTTTGCACCATTCGCCTTGTCTCATCCATTGATATAACTACCTCTACACACATAGATATATTTAATACAGTGAATATTTGAAATCAGCACCCACGAAAATCCAAATGAACTTATTTTGAGCGACAAATCTATTAATATACCGTTAGAAATGTTAATGTCACAAATATATATGGCGTTGGGCCCAACTTTGGCCTGAACTACCAATATTGACCCAGGGCTCCAACATCAAACCTGTTAATACCTTACAGGTAGCACCACAGTAGCTCTGTCCACACACCAAATTTCGTTCAAACCGCTTGAGTGTTACATAGCTACACCTCGACAAAGTTTGACAAAATCTTGGAAATTTAACCATTATTGCTAAAGTCCCCCATGCCTCACAAGCCCGACCAAAACAATGTATATACCCATAAAATAAAGCTTTCTAGGACACATTATTTCGAAATCAAAATGATTCAAATAGGCTCAAGGGTTGTCGAGCTATGAGCAAAAATGTCCCAAAAATGGTCCATTTTGACGGGCTGTGGTGGGACCTGGGTGTGTCGAATCGGAATGAAACCTCCAAAAGGCACATCTAGAGTATTGTAGCTTTCATAGGAGCCCTCATACGTCCATATCGGTTTACGTTTAGATAACTAAGTCCTGTTTACAGAGAAAAAATAAACGGACGCCCATGTTTTTCACCATAGTGCGGTCAAGTGAGAATTCTTCGATTCCGAAGCTAGCGCTTCTGAATCTCCAAATTCAATTAGAAACCGAAACAATAATTATTGTAGAATTGTGAGTGCAGCAGAGCCCATATTATGTAATAAACACTATAATCTCAATTATATAGCACACGCGTTTAGGAAGTATATTTCTAATAATATTGCTAGGTTATTTTGTGCCATTACAACATGTGCCACTTCAGCGACAATTTAAGTGTTATCGACGGCAATGTTTTATAGTTCTGTCGAGTCATTGTATTGAGGAACTAAAGAATACTACGGTGTGGGACAGGTATGTGAGCAAATTTGTTCGAGACAAATTAACTACAGCTATTCATTCGCAAAGTTGTCGACAGATTGGCAAAAAATTTGATTTTATTTCTGCGCGTAACTATACTTAAAAAGGGAATAAAAACCAGTCTTCGCCAGAAACGAGACGGCAGAGCATTAGCGTAGCCTTGATCATTATCATTATGCGAAAGTAGAAAAGATTGCATGCACATCAGCAATTTCGCTGCAATATAATATTTATTGATAGAAATAATTATTTTTCACGGAAAGCTGTACGAGCAACACAAACATTATGTGCTTTTCGCAACTTCTAACACTAAGGAATAATTATTATTCTAACGCACCAGATGTTGTGATGATGCGCCAGAAATTCCAGCTGTAGGCGGAAAAGACTGTTGTTTTCCTGGATCCGGAGTCAGGCTCTGTACCCGTAATTGATCAGGCCTCATGCGGACGGCACTGCCCACAGAGCTGCCCGTGTGCACATTAGCGCCTGCTGTAGTAGTAGCGGAAACATCTGCTGGATTCCACCGACTGTCTAATAATGTAGCAACACCTGCGTTAACAGAATATACTAAATTGTTTGCAACTTGGTCGAACGTTTTCTGAGCTATTGGTTGCGTTCTAGTGCTGGTGGTGCCGCCAGCCGCTGAGGAACGTGGCAAAATCTGACGAGTTTGGTGTTGACTTGCGGCATGATGGATGGGAGATAATGTATCAATACGTGGAGAACTTGACCCCTCGTTTTTATTAGAAGATCTTAGATGAACGTTTTGAGGTACCGACAACGGCGGTGTTGCAGAAGACGCTGATGCGCGTAAACGATCAAAGCCGTTGGATTGAGCGAAATCACTGCCAGCTACAAGTTTATAATTTTTGTAGTATACAACAAGACAGCAAGTAAGAGTACTAAACCAACAAAAATTTGTCAAATCCGAAAAACATTCAGTAAAGCTATAAACGCTTTCAAAAACATTCCGACAAAGTATACACTTAAATATAATTGAAAAATTACACAACTTACTTTACTTCAACGTATACTAACACTTATTCCATGTTTCAATTCATGTACGTCAAAGTATCGTTTCAGAAACAAAATTTTATGTAAAACAACTGTGTATTGGTAGAGTCGTAAAATATCATATAAATAATAATTATTAAAACATTTGTTAAGCAATGTGGTGAATGATTGGCGGAATATCTACAACATAAGCTGTGCCCTAAATTTTGTCCTTAAAAACAAAATTTCTTTGAACGCCTGTGTCATTCGAAAGCAAAATACTGTGTAATAATAGTCTAAGCATAAAGTATTATTATATTTTATTTTTATTACAGTCACGGGCTGAAATAAAATCAAACAGTAACCAAAAAATCAGGCATAATAAATTGGCAAAAAATTCGCGAACAACGTCTATTTATTCGCGAAAGATCAAGTTTTATGCATGAGTAAACTTCACCTGCGTCGCCTTCCA
Organism: Trileptium ribeirensis; assembly: GCA_030248225.1. Taxonomy (NCBI): domain Eukaryota; kingdom Metazoa; phylum Nematoda; class Enoplea; order Enoplida; family Thoracostomopsidae; genus Trileptium; species Trileptium ribeirensis. The sequence continues at coordinate 82,133 of JASANE010000608.1, forward strand.
TCCTCTTTTGAAATTAGCGATTGGCAATGGCTTGCTTGTTCAGTGAACACGAAATCCATAAAATTATATGAAAACAAAAAAACTGGGCTTTTAGGTAATGCATCCAAAACGTAAATGAACATGAAATAGGCTGAAGCTGATTGCTTCTGAAGTTTTGGGGAACACCTTATTTCTCGAATAAAGGTTAAAGTCGTGAATTTTCGATTTTGTTACCGAACAATACACGACATTTTTCTGTTTTATAATTTTGTTCGGGAAATTAACAATCTAGTGATATAATTATATTCAAACCATTTGCTGACGCCGTTTGCACAATAACTCAACTTCCGGAATGGCTGCTGTGACTGAAGTATAATACTGGTTTATAAGGAATGCCCGTTCAAGTGCGATGTTCGCGAACGTCTTCAGTTTAATATATATATGCTGAAAAAACAACTGAACGTACGAATATGATGTTCGCGAACGTTTTGGGTTTCATGCGTAAACATTTGTCTATATTACTCTTGATATTTTCGACATGTTACTCGTGATTAATTTAATTGAATTGTGGGATCAGTGTTCGCTACCCCGTATTATATCACCACACCAATGTCGCGAACAGGTTTTTATGTGTAAAGGCAAACGCGCCTATTTATCAAGCAAAAAATTGTGACGTTCGCTAACACGTTTAACTAGGAAATGTAAATATTAAAGCGTTGACTTGCAATTTCCACCAAAATACTCCTGCACGTCCATGGTCGAATGCTGTCATGTTTGCGAACAAAACATACGGATTTCACGATATACTGTATTCGGATCCAGGATTTCTGGGTAAAATTTGATTAGATTTTTCACATTATTATTTTAACATATTTTAGTTATGGACACACGTTCGCGAACAGTAAACGCATAGTTAATATTCTTTTTAGTATTAAGTAGTGTTAGGACATGTGTGTTCGCGAACAGCTTGATCTCAACAGTGCTTTACGTTCACGAACAGTTTTTTGCATAACAAAGCTCGGGCTGTTCGCACATAAAATTTAATAGAATTGCAGAATTTAAAAGAATAGAACAGTACTGTTCCCGAACCAATCAGACCGTTAACAATACCAAGAAGTGCTTTAGCATAACGAATAATTTCAAAATTCAAGTAGCCTATTTAGCGCTTCGCTACGCAGTTATGTTGAAAGTGTAAAAAGGTGCGTTGTGTTAGCTAAAGTAACCTAAACGGCTTTGTAATAAGATACTAAGCGTTCGCAGAACGGAAAAGCTTGGAAATATCGTTAGGCTATTGTAACTATTAACTTGTTCTCTAACAGCATTTTGTACAATGATGTCAAAAGAGGATAGTAGGCGGCGCAGCTTAAGTTTACTCATGCATTATTCACGTCCGTAATTGTACAGTGTTTGAAGTGAAATCTTGATTAAAAACAGAGTAGTGACACTTATTATCGCTTACTATTTATATTTGTATTGTTGGAATGCTGCTGCTGCCGTGCCTGTTGATTTGACGTGTGCGTGGTTCCATTTATAGGACTAGAAAATGCTGTTGATGCATTGTTTGGTCGCGGATTTATCAAAGGCGGTTCCGATAAAACCTGAATTTGCTGCTGTTGACTTATTTGTGACGGATCAGTTTGACTTTGAATTACCGATAAACTTTGGTGCTGCAGCTGCTGTCGAGATGGTAGCGACAACGTTGGTTGCGGCAGGATTTGTAACTGCGATGGTTGAGCAAGCTGGCCTGGAGATCGACTTGGCATTGGTGCCACGGCCTCATGTTGACGCTGCAAATCCTGAGATGGGCCCATCTGTGGGTGCTGGTGACCAGGCTCCTGCTGCACTATTTGTGGTCGACGACTAGCCAAAGAAACATTCGTAACGACTTCTGCACTACTGCTTCCAGTAATGTTAGCAGCAACATTACTTGGCAAAACAATTGTAGGTGTCGCTCCAATAACTGTACTCGTAGAATTTATGTTATTTCCGCTACACGTCGAAACAGAAAAGTTATTGGTGCTGTTCAGACTCAAAAACTGACCGTAAGCTGAAGTTTGGCCTTGCGAACTCTGCAGGAACGATGGTATTATTAGGTTGCCAGTGACGACGGCAAGATTTGGCTGCAAATAATTATGTTTATTCACAGTTTGTGTTACTTATTTTATAAATTTTTATGGCACTTTCATATACTGATACCATGTCAAAAATTGTACACTAGTAAGCGAGAGTCTACCAATTAATTTATTTTCGTAGCTGCTAAATATTAGTAATGTATATAATTAAAAACCACGTGATGCGTAGACAACAGCTGTATTATTACAATGACTAAATAGCAGGGAATAACCGGAACCAGCAACCGGAACCGTCCATTTAAACCGGATCCGGAACCGGAACCGGAACCTGGTCTTCGAAATTTATATATAGTAAAACAGATAATGGAAGAAATGAAGGTATAGTGGATTTAAAATGCATTAAAAATAACTTTACATTAAACTTAATGTATTGCGATGGTATTATTGCCTTTCTGAAAGTTTAAAGAGACTGAGGAAGCTAATAATGTTTATTTATCGATCAAATATCTCGGTTTTTGGACATTCAGAGCAAAAATGTCTTCCATACACCATTGCGTATACTGCGTCAAATCGAATGTGCTTACAAAGCTTGGAGCGTAGAATACACACTTTCGGCTCTGTCTCCAGTCGCCTCCCTTTACTACACATACGTTTGTAGCATGTTCTTCAGAAGGAAACTTAAAATTATTGGTTTATATGATTCTAAGAGACATTAATAAATAGAAGGTAATTTTATGATCAGTGGTCAGAGACGCTGTTTAGTCTAGCGTTGGACAAACAGTGCCCGTCAGTTAGATGATAATGATGATAACTTTCTAATCAGAATGCTATAAATGAGACACACTGTGATGCTGCTCGCACAGTTTCAATAAATACAGTTCATAGCCAAGAAAACAGTTTCTAGATGCGTTGCAGATAACGTTAGTTTACTTTAATTTAGACTGATTTACCAAGTTTACAAGCGCCCTGGCGGGTGCCTGACGCAATTTATGTTAGCCAAGCATACCCTAAGTACTTCTACGTAAGCCATACTCTGTTACCGAGTTGGACCGGTTTAATTCAAACGTATCCCACAGACTTCTGGATGTGTAAAATAGCTGCTACAAGCATCGACCTGGCTTTGATTTAACAAACTCCTGCAGGTTATTATGAAAAACTCCTGCTCAAATTATGTGCCCTACTTACGTTTCACACGGTAAATTGGTTAGTTAATCTTTTCTTGTGCTTGGTTGTATTGGAGCTTTATCATTGTGTAATATATATTACATATGTTTGGATTACAGGATGAAGCAAAAAACGTGGAAAATTTCAAACAAAATTTTTAAACCGGAATTCCGGTTCCGGTATGCTTTTTGCCCTTTGCCGGAACCGGAACCGGAACACGATTTTCGCCGGAACCGGAACCGGAACCGGAATTCCGGTTACTCCCTGCTAAATAGGTAATTTTTCAGTAGTTCTCTTCATGCTTAACATGTCTTAATTGCTTTTTAAAATCTAATTGCTTGTCTTATCGCCAAGGTCGTGAATTTTGAGTGTTCAATATGTTATTTAGAGATATACAGAGCTATAGTGAGCATCAAATCACAGAATGAACCATGGATTGCTATACAAAATAAGGCCAAAAACGCCTATAAAGCTCGGGCGGTTGCGGAAGTATTCCAACTTTGTTGTTTTTGGTTTCCATGCGTCTTTTATAATACCCGTTTGACACAACACTGCAAAGTAAACCATGACATTAGTAGCGCGCAATTTAGGCTACATCAAAGTTGTAGTTCTCTTCAAAATTAGACCAAAAATATTTTATGTTGCTTGAGCGGCTGCGGAGATATTACTATTTTCGTTTATTTTGGGTCCCAAAGGCACTTTAAAAACCCTTTTTGATACAACCCTGCAAAGTAAATAATGCCAATAGCAGCACACCATTTTCAGCTACATCGAGAATGATTTGCTTAACAAAATGAGACAAAAACATCTTTATAGCTCCACCGTTTTCGGCGATATTACCATCATTTGGGTCCCAAGAGCACACTGAAAAACATTTTTTGACCCAATCATCTATAGTAAACAATGACAATATCAGCGCACCATATTCTGCTACATACATGATGAATTGCTCTACAAAATGAAACCAAAAACACCTATCTAGTTCGAAAAGTTGTGGAAATATTCCTATTTACGTGTTTTTGAAGCTCATGATTACTTTGAAAACCCATTTTTGACCCAACCATGTAGAGTATGCAATAATAATAGCAACATAACATTAGCAACTACATAGAGAAATAATATGATCTACAAAGTGAGCCCAAAAGCACTCATATATCTCTGTTGTACGAGATATTGCCGTTTTGTGTATTTTGAGTCCCAAGAAGCCTGTTTTCACCCAATTGCCGCATTCTAAAAGAACTGCGAAGCGAAGTATTAAATATGGTCTTATGGAAGGTTATTTTGCTCTAAAAATGAGCCCAATTTGACTAACGTATCTACACCGGTTGTTGAGCTACAATAGTTAACGTGATTCGTAGACCCCCGTCGGGCCTGTTTTGACCGAAATCCTTAATCCTAAAAGAATCGGATGGCAAATTCCTATGGAGACTTATTAGCTCTACACAATGACCCCAGTTTGACTCAGATATCTGTACCGGTTGTCGAGTGACAGTAAGTATGTAACCTGTTTTTTGGGCCTCATCGCGGCCCGACCCGAGACTTGGCATGGGTTTTCGGGGAAAGATGTTGGAATCGGACTTCGCATCTAATTAAAGGGTGTAAATAGAAATTTCAACCTTTCAAATGAGTTATCGCCGAATCAATCAGCGCAGCCAAAGTTGAGTTTATGTTTGTCACCCTGGAAACACCTAATAACTGACATTGTCAAATTTCACCACTGTCAGTCAGTAAAAATTGTTCAATCACAATCACACTCGCAATTCAACAAAAAATAATATGAGAATGTGTAGTTTACGTATACGTTCCGTTAGCGATATTATTGTAGACAATAATATTTCAACATTTTCTGAAATATATATTTTTACAACGATTCCCTTCGTAGTTTTAATTACGGCTAGCTTCAGAATAGCATGGCATTACGTGAATTTCAGTATAGCTCTATTCTATTGTTTATCACAAAAAATTGCAAATTCGGATTTTTGATCATTATCAATCAAATTGTAGTGATGCATCTTATAGTACGTAAAATTATTATTCTCATTATTTTATACAATACAATGAGTTACCGAACCGAGACTTGACCCACTTGTTCGGAGAGATGTTGGAATCGGGCTTCGGGGCACAAATAGGAATTTTAAGCTTTCAAATGAGCTGTCGCCCGAATCAATCCGCTCAGCTAAAGTTGAGTTATACGTGTACCCTGAAAACACCTAATAACGAAAATTCTCAAATTTCACCTAGTAAGAATTTTTCTCTTCGCTCATTTCACTCACTCACTCAGAATTCAACAAGAGCATGGTGCTGACTCAATTTTTTAAAACAAAACCTACAGTAGAAATTCAAGCCAATCTTGGCAGCACTTACAACCTGTCAAACCTTATGCTAAAGTTTGTGGATTTTTCCTCGTAAATTGGTATGTATCAAAAATTTCTACAGATACTTTCAATAAAACGCAAGATTTAAAAGCTAATATTAATATTGAAGTTTTGAACTGACAAAACGCTCCTGTCAGAAGTATCCGTTAAAATCGGTTAAATAAAGAAATTGTCAGAAACTGCAGTTGAATACACATTTTGTGATTACTATGTTGTGAGGACATTTTTTCCCACAACAATGTGTTAGCTCGTTATTTTAGACTAATTATATCTCACATGCGAGAAAGAAACGGAGCGAGCGTTGTTTCATCTACGGTTGTCATTATGTGTAATCACCTGTAATAGGTTTCATGTGTCATGCATAACCAATCTAAAACCTCGGGCACCCTGAAAACTTATAATGCGGAATGTTGATGATGGAAATTTGACACATCGATATTTGTGGCAGAAGGTCGACGAACCGTATTAGGAGTGGTCTCTTAACTCCCCAATGTTATAGATCTTGATAGACTTATTCTGGATAATAGTCTTTCGAAGTGGCGCTTCAGTCGCGAGATAATGAAACACAGACACCCATATGACCAGATTTGATAAAAAGCCCTTAAAAATCCAGTTTTTGGTCACGCTAACCTGGAAGACACACAAAGTCGGAGCGTCTTAGCGTTTCAGCCTTCATCGAACAAAAAGTTGTCAAAAAGTACACCCTAACAGGAGATATGAGCAACGCTGACAGACAAATTAGATTTTTTATCCTAGCACACTGAGTGGAAACACCGCTTTCATCCGCTCCGTTTTGACTAACAAAATAAAATGTAACTGTTTCAGTATTATGAATAATATGGCATAAAGTATTTAAGCAGATATTAAGATTAATTCTAAAACTGTCGAAATAATCACAATTACTACTACTCTCCGAAGCGACAGTCAATTTTGAAAAAATATAAAATGTACATACCGTCAAATTTGTGCTGGTTGCTCCAGTTGCAGCCGTTCCGCCTGAAGAAGCAAGAACTGCTGACGGAGGTATCGGTGAGCCGTGGTGAGGCTGATACTGTCCGATCGCATTAGATCCACCACCAAGACTTGACGTGGTTGCTGTGGACGGTGGTGATACCGGAGCAGGACTCATGTCATCATCAGAATCGTTCGGCGACTGACATGCCAACCCTCCACTACCAGATTTTGATTCTTTACGTTGCAGCGCCTAGAACAGTAAAAAAAGTTTGTACATTGTACTTTACTACCTATTACGACAGTATGCTCAGAGCGGTAGATATTTCAAAATGCTGAGAGATAACAAGTCACTTATCTAGTAGCTTGTCTCATCGCAAAGGTGGTGAATTCTCAGAACTGAATATGTCATTTCTGCCCGCGGCACTAAATTTTGCCTTTCCATTCTGTCACTGAAAGGTGGAGATTTCATGGGTAAGTTAAATTCAATTTTGAACCAACTCTGCAGCGTAGGAAACGAAGCGCACATAACAGTATGCAGGTTGGCCGAGGGTATCAGACTGAGAACTTCCAAGATTTTTAAACAATTTTCCAGGATGCTTAAAATTTTCTTGAACATATATTTAAAAATTAAGTTATTGCCTCTAAACAACAATTTCCAGTTATTTATAGTATCCTAGCCTTTCCACACTGGGGAAGGGGTGGTGATGACCACCGTTGTCCAAATACCAATGTGCGTAGGACTTTTCCCAAAGTCCCCCAACTCGCCAGAAACCACCATGTTCAACCAAATACAATATTTAATAACGTCCCTAAATTTATGTTTCTGGGAGGCTAAATGTTTTTAAACATTAATATAAATTTCTAATGCTAAAACGTTGTTTTATAGCCTGAAAATACAGTACACACCAGAATTGACCGTCAAATTTCGAGAGAGCAAGTTCGAGCTAATCGCGATCGAGCCTCGAGCAAGTGGCCCACTCGAGATTTCTAAACTATTTAATTAATAAGGAATCCTATTTTTAGAACAAATTTATTTCGACCGAGTCGCCAGTCGAGCGAGCGACAGTCATTTTTGGCCGGTCCTGTATTTGTACCACAGTATTAAAAGTATATAGAGGGGAAGTTTGTCCCACTCACCACTTAAAAATTTTTAGCGATAATCAACTCGGGGTTCAGAAGTTCCCTCCCCCACTTCTCGGGAGCCTGGACTGGGCATTAACTTAAAAAACGAGCGGAATATTAGAAATGTTGCTTGAAATTTTAACGAAGATATATATACCTGCTACAGGGAAGTCTCTTACAGACCCATTAAAAACCCATTTTGGCTTAGTCATACAACGTATGTAAGGAAGCCACAATAGCACCAGGAACAGCGCCATTATTGCTCTACAAAAAGAGCCTAAAATAACCTGTCTAGGACGAGCACCTATATCGATATGAGTCATTACAGACTAACCTTGATCCAACCCTGCTGCCTAAATAATGACATTAGCAACACAAGATATGCAGATACACAGAGGAACAAATTGCTCTACAAAACAACCAATAACACTCGTTAAAATGGCGCGGCTGTGCGGATATTATCGTGAATTTTATTTCGAATGGGCATATTCAAAATCCATTTTAACCCAATCCGGCAGTATAAAAAATAACAATAGCGCACAATATGCAGCTACATACAGGAAGAATTGCTGTGCAATTATGAGAAGGCAAATAATGACAACAACAACACACCATTTTCAGCTATATACAGGATGAAATTGTTCTACAAAATGAGATCGATAACACCCATATAGCTCCAGCTTGAAAAGACGTTGCAGTTTTGGTAGCATTTTAGGTCTCACGGACGCACCCAAAAACCCATTTTGACCCAATATTGCAGTGTACATCATGACAATGGCAGCACACCATATGCCGCTTTATGGAAGCTGAATTGCTTTACAAAATGAACCCAATATCACCTATGTCTATTATATATATATAACAGGGAGTAACCGGAATTCCGGTTCCGGCGAAAATCGTGTTCCGGTTGCGGTTCCGGCAAAGGGCAAAACCATACCGGAACCGGAATTCCGGTTTAAAAATTTTGTTTGAAATTTTCCACGTTTTTTCTTCATCGTGTAATCCAAACATATGTAACATATATTATACAATGATCAAGCTATACAACCAAGCAAAAGAAAAGATTAACTAACCAATTTGCTGTGTGAAACGTAAGTAAGACACATAATTAGAGCAGGAATTTTTCATAATAACCTGCTAGACTTTGTTAAATCAAAGCCAGGTCGATGCTTGTAGCAGCTATTTTACACATCCAGAAGTGCGTGGGATACGTTTAAATTAAACCGGTCCAACTCGGTAACAGAGCATGGCTTACGCAGAAGAACTTAGGGTATGCTTGGCTAACATAAATTGCGTCAAGCAGTCGCCAGTGCGCTTGTTAACTTGGTAAATCAGTCTAAATTGAAGTAAACTACCGTTATCTGCAACGCAGCTAGAAACTCTTTCTTGGCAATGAACTGTATTTATTGAATCTGTGCGAGCAGCATCACAGTGTGTCTCATTGATAGCATTCTGATTAGAAAGTTATCATCATGATCTAACTGTCGGACACTGTTTGTCCAACGCTAGCCTAAACAGTGTCTCTGACCACTGATCAGAAAATTACCTTCTATCTATTATTTTCTCTTAGAACCATATAAACCAATAATTTTAAGTTTCCTACAGAACATGTAACAAACGTATGTGTAGTAAAGGGAGGCGACTGGAGACAGAGCGAAAGCATGTATTCTACGGTCCAAGCTTTGTAAGCACATTCGATTTGACGCAGTATACGCAATGGTGTATAGTGGAAGACATTTTTGCTCTGAATGTCCAAAAACCGACATATTTGATCGATAAATAAACATTATTAGCTTCCTCAGTCTCTTTAAAGTTTCAGAAAGGCAATAATACCATCGCAATACATTAAGTTTAATGTAAAAGTTATTTTTAATGCATTTTAAATCCACTATACCTTCATTTCTTCCATCATCTGTTTTACTATATATAAATTTCGAAGACCAGATTCCGGTTCCGGATCCGGTTTAAATGGACGGTTCCGGTTCCAGTAAATTTCGGTTCCGGTTATTCCCTTATATATAGGTATATATATATTGATTGACCATGGAGATTTCGTGATTTAGGATCTCATGATCCTTTACAAACTATTTTGAGCCCTAATCCTGGACATATGAAAGGGTAACATTGCTAAAATAAAGCTTCCTATACAGTACCGTAGAGCCTTAATTTTTATACAAAATAAACTAGATTTAGCTGAAATATATATCGGTACCGGTAAGATACGACCAAAGATATGCTGTCGGACCGTTGTTGACCCCACCCGAGACCTTTCGGCCGCCTTTTAAGGCAGATTTTGGAATCGGATTTCATGTCTAAAAGAGCTTTCGAATGAGCTATAGCGCGGCACAGTCAAAGTTGAGTTACGGATACCGCCCAGAAACCCAATAACGGGCATTGTCAAATTTCACCACTAGTTCGGCTACTAATAATTCTCCGCTTAGCGCGTTTCACTCACTACACTCAGGCCTCAGCAAGGTCAACTACACGTTTAGCGGATACATGAGCTAATTAGTGAAAACAGCGGAAGCATAAGACATTTTTTAATTTGAAACGGCATATCCCAAGTAGTGGTTATCATAGTGAATCCGCAAAATCATTTTAAATTTTATACTTAAATACCGTAATGCAGGTTTATCATACAGCAACTTATGCTCGCTTCCCAAACTACGACCCGAGACAGCAATTCATTTCATAATTTAGTGCATAGAAGTGATAGACGTAAAAACGTTTTATAAAAAAGCGTTAGCGATGCAGGGGCTAATAAGGTACATAATGGGTATTTGATATTAGACTGGTACGTTGCTCTGGAGTTCTGAATACAGTTTATTGTTTTAGCCAGACATTTTAAACCCATCAAATCATTATCATTGGATACAGTAGTCGTCAGATATTAAACAATCCGCTTGATGTTCGCTCAAAAGATGACGTTTAAAATGTATGTTTGGACCTCAATTTTTGTCATTCTTCAAGATTAACAGACTTTGAGTAAATACAAAACCCAATACCCGCCAAAAATGACTGTCGCCTGTTCGCGGCTCTCTCAAAATAAATTTGTTCTAAAAATAGAATTTACTATTAATTTAAGTTGTATCGAAATCTCGAGTGAGCCACTCGCTCGGCGCTCCCTCGAGACCCGCTCGCACGAAATGTGACGGTCAATTCTGGTAAGTACCGTATATGTCTCGCGAACCAGGAAAAATTCAAATCCCCATGCGAGAAGATTTTCGTATTTGTCTGAAGAGTGTGTTAAAACAATATGAAAGATATTTTGAAAATTGAAGGACTAGATACATTTTTAAAATGGTGTCTTGTGCAACTTGGACAGAGCCCTAAAAAGTCCAACATTTCTGGATAGGTGGTAATCATTTATCATTTTGGCTAAATTTATGTATTCAGGCCCTGCTTTATGGTCCAAACTGGTTGTTTGGCGGCCTTTGCACTACATTTTATGCAAATACTGTATCTTTAGTGTTCTGTTGAGTTGTGGTGGTGCACTGGCACGGGACCCTTCAGGACACATTAAATTCTCCAAAGGACCACTTTGCGGATAAATCCAAGTATTTAAACCTGGTTTTAGGTCCGTTAAAAATAAACCTGATCAAATGGGGCACTCTAGTGACTTTGTTAACAGTATTTCCAGTAGGTACCTAGGTAACTTCTTTTACACTACAAATTGGACTAATGGACCTGCCCGGCGAGGCCCACCAAACAAGCGCTGGAAAGATCTGGTGTCGAACGATTTGGGTACTTTAGGTCTCGTTCCTCAGGATGCAATGGACCGGGTCAAATGGAGAAATGCTGTGCGATCATGGTGAAGTCGAACCCACTGACGTGGAAAAACGACTATAAACGGATGATGAAGATGAAATTGAACTAATCGTGTTTATGGGGTCAAAGATTCGATTTTGTATCTGGCTCGCCGAAAGTTTAAAAACAACCTGATCAAACTGGGCATTCTAGTAACTTTGTCAACACTATTTTAAGTACCTAGGTACCTTCCTAGACCCCTAAATTGGGCTAATTGTGTTTCCGGCGGTGTAAAAACTAGATTTTTCGTATCTGGCTCGCCTAAAGTGCAATTTACAGTACTTGCCAAAAATGAGTGCTGTTCGTTCGATGTTCGCTCGATAAGTTCAAAATTTTGTTTGAAATGTGTTCGCATTTTGGCGTGTTCAAAATTTTGGCGGGCGTTTTTTCAATTTGTTCGAGAGGTGTTCGAAGTTGTTCCAAAATAAATACATTTTGTACGATTTCTCGTCGATGTTCGTTCGTTCGAAACGTGACAGCCATTTCTGGCGAGTACTGCATGTCCATTAAAAAGCCGACTCGATCAAATAGTGCACTCTAGTGACTTTGTGAAGTACCAGTGTACCTTCGTAGACCAGTAAAATTGGGCTAATTGTGTTTCCGGTGGCCTAAAAATCGTATTTGTCGTATCTGGCTAGCCCAAAGTGCGATTTAGGTCCGTTAAAAGTAAACTTGATTAACCTGGCACTCTGGTGACTTTGTGAACACTATTTCTAGGACCTAAGTACCTTCATAGACCCCTAAAATTGGGTTAATCGTATTATTGGCGGGCCCAGAATCATTTTTTATGCATGGCTCGCACAAAATTAATCCTCAAAATTAGATCCTTTAAAAATAGTCTTGATAAAACTGGACAGTCTAGTGACTTTGTGAACACCATTTTGAGAACCGGGTACCTTCCTAGACCACTAAAATTGAGTTAGTCATGTTTCTGAGGGCGTAAATATTAGATTTTTCGTTTCTGGCACGTTCAAATGGCGATTCAGGTCCGCTAAAAGCAAACTTGATCAAATTGGACACTCTAGTGACTTTGTAATACAGTGTTTCCAGTAGCTAGGTAAGTTGCTAGACCCCTAATATTAGGATTGTCATGTTCCTGAATACCTAAATAGATTTTTCGCTTCTGGCTGGGTCATTTCGGTCCGTTAAAACGCAAACTCGATCAACCTGTGCAATCTAGTAACTTTATGAACAGTATTTCCAGTACATAAGTACCTTCACAGAAACCTAAATTTTGCTAATCTTGTTTTTGGGGACCCAAAAATTCGGGTTTTTCGTACCTGGTCCATCCAAGGTGAGGTTTCGGCCAATTAAAAACAAACTTGGTCAAATTAGGCAATATACTAGCTTTGTGAACACTATTTCCAGTACCCAGTACGGTCCTATACCCTAAAATTGGAATAATCCTGTTTCGGAGTGGGCCCCAAAATTCGTTTTTGCATCTGGCTTGCCCTAATTAAATTAAATAGGTTAAAAACCAGAATCGATAAAACTGGGCGCTCTAGTATTTTCTGAACACTAATTCAAGTACCTACGTAGATTCATAGACCCTAAAATTGGGGTAATGCTGTTTCTGAGAGCCTAAAAACTCGATTTTTCATTATAGCTCGCCTAAAGTGTGGTTTACGGCCGTTAAAAAGCAAATCTGCTCAAAATGGGCACTCTAGTGACGTTGTGAACATTATTTCCAGGACTAAGCTACCTTTCTATAATAGTCCTAGGATTGGGCTAATCCCATTTCCGGAGGTCCAAAAATTCGATTTTTCGTTATATCTCGCCGAAAGTGCGATCTAGATCCTTTAAAAATAAACTTGATCAAAGTAAGTACTCTAGTGATTTTGTAAACACTATTTCCAATGCCCAAGTACCTTACTATATTCGTAAAATTGTGCTAATAGTGTTGCTGGGCCCAAAAAATTGACTTTCCTTATCTGGCTCCTTAAAGTGCTAATTGATTTGGGCACCCTGACAATTTTGTGAAAATCTGCCTGTAATGAATTGTTCCGAAGACGTCTCCTGCAGTGTATTTTACCCAAGAAAAACGACAAAAACAAGTTATAAAAACCTCTCTAAGCCGGAATTTGAAAAAGGCACCCATGGTTATCACAACCTTAGTTTTGATAACTATAAACTGAAAATTTTTTAGTCATAACAATGTGCTTCGTTACTTCGATCACTAACATAGCGAAAACAAGCAAAACACTGAACCGCTTACGGTTTATTGTTCAAAGAATTCGCTCAAGCCATTTCTTATTTTACTAACTAAAATATCGAAAACAAGCAAGGCGCTAAAACAACTTCTGGCTTACTGTTCCATGTTTTCGCTCACTATGGAGATATGATAAAGCTGTTTTTACTCACTAAAATATAAAAAACAAGATGACCATTTAAACTCCTGTATGCCTCACTTGAATTTTTATTCAGTCGCTAAAATAACAAAAACAAAGTGTTTGATGCACCTCTCCTTAAGTGAGTACGAGTGCACAGTTACAGTTGTAAAATCAAGCGTCTCCCAAACTGTTAATAAATTTTCATTTTCAAATGCCGATACGACATAACTAAGAGAGTTCCCCAGCCCCAAGTTTGAAACTACGGCCAAATAGACGAAAGCAATAAGCTAATGAATAATTTGTTTTTTGTATTAATAACAAAGGGTTCAAAAAGCATATTCACGTTACTTGGCTTACAGGATTAAAATAAACTAAAATTATTAAAATATATATTTTAAATAAACGCCGTTAAATTTATGTACTAAAAGAGCATGTTTCGATTTAAATATTCAATACAAATTTGTCGCCGAAGTATTCAAACGAACGAGATTCCATGGTAAAGGTACTTGGGATGATAACCAGGGTTTTTTGGTCAAAAACATGTTCTTTTGAACACAGTTTCTTATAAATGAACATCAAATTAAAAAATGACCATATAAATAAACAGGAACATTTAACCCCACCAAAACCATCGTTCGAAACCGAGTTTTGTTTGCAATACTTATGGCTGTATCATTCACAATGTTCATAAGCTATTATTCATTAAGCAGTACACCAGACACTTACGTTATGTATCTATATATAGCTTAAGTAATACACCCACATTATACCTATGCAATATAATGCTGGTTTGGTTACGTATAAGGGCATATCTAAGGTGTCATAGCTATGTAGTTGTAGAATAGACCAGTCATGCTAAATAATGAACACTCACGGTTATAAATGACCACATTTTTGAACAGTAAAATTTTTGAAAAAAACCTGATTATAACGCAAACGCTGCATTATGGGTGCGGAACATAATGGATTAATACAACTTTGCCTATGAACTTTCTTTTATCAGTTCAATCGGTGTTAATAAAATCGAATTATCCACTGTGAGCATTATAAAAATATGAGCAATATTTTTAATTTATAGGTGATATCTTAAGTAATGGTGTATTTGCCCATTTAAAATTAGGCATAAATACGTTTAAGAACCAAAATACTAAATTTCACCACTGGACTGGACTACGATATTACTTCGAATTAATCACTTCAACTTTGAAATAACTCCTGCTCAACTAAAATATATATACTGTCATAATCAGCACATTCACCACATTTTCTTATTCAAAAATGTTCCTACCTATTCTTCTAAATTAAAAAAAAATTCATCTAAAATTGCAACGACGGACGGGAGTTGTGCTAATGATTCAATTTTTCTATTTTATTTTTTCAAAGTCATATTATGTGTTATATAACTTCGTATATATCGATTATATACATTTTATATATATGCCCTACCTTACATATTCTAGCTAATCCTTTCTCAGCGTCTCCCATTATCTTTTCTTTTTCTATCATATATACACTATGTACCTCTCAGATAGCGGCGTAAGATGTAGTATTACATCGTGTTTTACCTGCCTGACCTACTACGATTTTAGTTTCCCAGTTATTTAATGTTAATTATGCTTTTTTTTAATTTCTCATATAGGTTTACATGTGAATACATTAGTATGTATCGGATTTATAATTGGAAACCTTATAATTAACACTAATAATATTGTTTAATTTATAATGACCAAGCCGAATTCAATGGTTACTCATCAAATTTAAATGATTTCGTGGGATATGTGCTCTATGATGACGCTGACGATGCAAGGTATATGGGTCGTAGCTCTCGACGTGAGGTCATTGTTTAAGATAAGACTCCAACTCGTACACGTAGTTTAAGTGAGTATATTTTGTTGCCCTATTATTTTAATATTTTGATAGTAATAATTAAAACAGCCCCATTCGTATTAATTACTATATTATAACAAATATTGAACGTGAACACAATAAACCCGGTTATAACTGTATGCATCTCTAAAATCTGATCTGTTTTGAAAAGATTAGGTATTGCTGCATTACGTTCTTTAATTACTGATCTCCGCCTTAGTTTCACACCGTGTTGTAACCTATTTTAAATATGTTAAGGGTTGGCAAACCCCTTCTTAACTTTTGTATTATAAAAGCATTTAACAACGAGACTTTATTTACAATTTCTTTACACGCTAGATTTTATAGCTGTAACTGTGCACTAGTACTCACTTAATCAGGTGGGCATCCAACCGTTGTGTTTGTTATTTTAGCACTGAATAAAAATTCAGGTGAGGCGTGCAGGGGTTTAATTGGTGATCTTGTTTTTAATATTTTAGTGAATAAAGCCGCTTTATCATATCTACATAGAGAACTAAAACATTTAACAGTAAGTCGGAAGGGGGTCCAGCGCCTTGCTTGTTGCTTGTTTTCGTATTTTATTATCAGAAAGGACATTGTTATGACTGAAAAGGCATTTTTAGTTTATAACAAACTTATACAAACTGAACGAGTTTGCACATGGGTTCCTTTTGAATATTTCCGTTTAGGGAAATTTTCTAACTTGCATATTATAATAAGGATAGTGTAGCCGCGTGTAGTAGGCATAAAATGACACGACGTTTACTTACAAACATATGTACTTGTTATCAAGGTCACTAACCCTGCAGAATATTAACGGGCTTTTATTAAAACATCTTGATACCAATGCCATAAAACTTTTTCGATAATACCATAATACCACGAGCAACACGGTAAATGCTAACGCAGTGATCGTTGATTAGCGCCGTAATTACAAATACATCATTAGCGGTACTAATTATATGTTCCCCTGAAAATATCCACCCAATAATTGCCAAACAAACCCACTAACAAAAGTTATAGTATTTAGTATATCATATCAAATAGGTAGTATTTCATGATGCAGTCTGTAATTTTCGACAATACGAACACTATAAATTTGCTCAAATTATAGTAACTGTATTTTTTCGATCCAAAATTATCCATATCTACATTGGTCTATTACGAAGTAGTGAGAGAGTAACAATATTCCATCTAGTGCATTTTCAAGTATAGTGCAGTTCGAGGAAAAAGTGTGGGGTAATCGAAATATATGCTTTTGTTTACGCAATGACATGCATAAAATTATGGTGTAAGCGCATGTGAACGTTGGTAGAAAAATAACTTAGTATAAGTCAAAGGAACGTCGCAGTCGCAAACTAAAAGTGGGTTCACGCGTGCAAACTTTTTGCTCAAAATTTCTGCAAATGATAAATACAGCGAATTACGATGCATCTGAATTAGAGATCGAAGTTTGAACATAAATATTTTCAGATAACACATCTCCTTAGTTGATCGGCTAAAGGGATATTTTTGAAATGTTTGAACAGTTTTCACGCGTTCAAATTCACCAAAAACGAAAGAAGATGTTTTCAAATTTTGATCAAAATTTGAGCTCAAATTTTGAACGACATAAAAACGCTATCACTGACGACTAAAACATTATTAAAATAATTATTTCATCGCTTCAGTGCACCATGGAACATTGCGTGAGTAGCCACCACTATACTCAGGAGAAAAACAGTTACAAAGGCGGACGTAATAGCTGTTAAAGCTATCCCGGTGCCTGGTGATTATTCTCTGGTACAAAAAGCTAAACATAACGGTCAAAATTTACAACAATGAATAACTTATAATACTTAAAGATGATAAAGCTTGGATGATAAATCCGTTTTTCTATTTTTCCACAAGCCAAAAACGGCTAGACACGACGTCACCGATGGACGAATAGAATATAAGAGATTAAAATTCCCGCTGTATACAATTTGTGCTCCTCCAACTTTTCGGCCCATACAAGGTCCAGAGTGGCAAGCGTAGCTACAACTGGAGCCAACGGAATCGGTCAATTGCGCCCGTGTACAAACAGTTTAATGACCAAAGAAGCGCGGAAGGATGTCCTATTAAGATCAAGATTGAACATTCGACCTTACGGTCAAAGTTCTACACTTCCAACTGAGCCACTGGGCCCAACGAATACAATATAGTGATATATAAAGCACAAAAAAGAAAATCAAACCGTTAAAGTAGATAAGCAAAAATATTAACCTCGATAATGTCAGTATTGGTCCGTGATTCATGCGGTTCGTTGTATTCAGTGTATTTCAAAAGCACTTTATCCATATCGGTTGAAGCATACTGGTACAATTTGTTGCTCGAATTGAAAATAATGACAGCAATTTCACAGTCACATAAAATCGACAGTTCATATGCCTTTTTCATCAAACCAAACTTTCGCTTTGTAAATGTTACCTAAACAAACACAAAAACTAATAATAAACATTCAATGCAAAGCTGGCTGCTTGGAAACATTTTGATTCTTTTTATAGTGACTCGGAATAATTGAGATCTACAAAATTTAGGTGATATATATACTAAGGCATTGTATATATTTAAATGTTTATGCACTGAATTTATGTGGTTTCAGCAGAAAAAAACGCCACTTTTACAAATAAATGAGTTTTAAGGCAAAGTTCACATTTTAGTTCCATTACCATGTCCAATTTAAGAATCTCTTATAGAAAAAGATACAGCTGAGGGGTTGCAGCTGAGGGGCTGAGATACACCTGTGACAATGGTGTGGTCTCGGAGGCAAGTCTGTCCCGAATTCGGGAGGAGTGAGGAGGTCAATATGTGGAATATTTTATGTATTATATATTAATATAATTTATTATTATATTCTGTATATGTTTACATACATGTGTCGTGTTATATCAGAGGTGTGCGCGGGCCCGGATACCCGCGGGCCCGGCCTAGCTCTCAAGCCCGCGGAGCCCGCGCGGGCTTGCGTCTCCAGCTTCACATATGAATATCAATTGGAATACTTGCAATTTTACATCATATTCCCACGCTTGTTTCAACAGTGCTATACTACCGCAATACTAAAGGCCACCACTAAAACCACTTCTATTTGTGTAAGGGAATTGCTCTACGCTGATGACTCAGCGCTCGTGGCTTCGAACCTGTCCGACATACAAGAGATAGTGAAAGCCTTTAGTGATGCAGCAGCTAGTTTCGGGCTTCGCATCAACACTGCCAAAACGGAACTAGTATATCAACCGCCACCGTCTCCAATGCTTGGAACGAAGCCGATGGTATCCGCCAATGGCCAAAACCTGACAAATGCTCACTCCTATATTTATCTGGATAGCTCTGTTTCCAACGACAACTCAATAGATGCAGAGATAAACAGAATTCAATCAGCCTGTAAAGCCTTCGGCACTTTCAAAGATCGGCTGTGGTCCAGGCATGACATAAAACTGCATACCAAAATTAAAGTGTACAATGCTGCAGTTCTGCCATGTTTACTATACGCAACAGAGACGCTAGTCCTCCACCGGATGTTTGTCAGGCAGCTCGGGCGCATTCAACTCCGCCATCTTCGCCAGATTATGAACATCACGTGGCAAGACAAAATATCAGATGTCGCCATCCTCCAACGCGCAGGCGTGGCAAGCGTTGAAGCACACATTACCGCAGCACAACTCAGGTGGGCTGGTGACATCTCACGAATGCCAGAAGATCGCCTACCCAAAAAAGTGTTGTTCAGCGAGCTTGAACGCGGAAAGCGAAAATATGGTGGACAGAGGCTGAGGTTCAAAGACACACTAAAGAGGAACATGGTCTGTGCGAACATAAATCCAAGCACATGGGAACAGCAGGCGTCTGACACAGCAGGTTGGCGTAACTCACTACACCAAGCGAAAAAGATAGTCGAAGCAAAAAGACAATCTGCATCGCAGGCTGCACACGACAGGCGTCATACAGCTCCAGTCTCAGGCGAATTCAGTTGTGACTATTGCGATCGCCGATCCGATGTCGTTCTGTAGCCGGGCTTACTGATCACAGACGAGCATGCACACACTGACTTTCACTATTCCCTTAAAAAATTATCTTCGACACAAAGGATTACCGACACACACTACCGCAATCCATTTTGCGATGTTTTGCTATTTCTTATATGAATCGTTATTTATTTTTTTAATGTTTTTGAGAGAATTGGATATTTCTTGTGATGAGAGAAATAACTACAACAAATATTTTGTATTATATATTTATTATATATAGATTTAGTTATATAAACATAAAGCATGTGTACGTATAAAGCATTTTTATTTATCTTGACGTTTAATGTCGGTTGATTCCATTTTGATTCAGCGCAATCAAAAGGTCCTTTTCGCCAGTCCCAGATAGAAAATGACACGTAGTGAACGGATCGGGGATCGGTTTGAAAACGATGCCAATCAAAATAGACAAAATTTTTTGCTACCTAAGGCACCCCTAATGACCTGAAAAAAATTTTTGTCAGCAGTTTCGCCAAAAGGGATATATTCTGAATGTCGCGATCACGCATTGATAACGGTTTCAGCCCAATCTGTTTTTGATTGACATCGCCGGGCTGCAGACCAAATGTAAACGACTCTAATAAAATCTTTAATATAAAGCAAAAATTACTTTAATTGCCCCCATAGATAAAAATAAAACTTTCAACAATATTTTGGTCGATGAATTCCGCTGTCCGTATTTGTTTTGTGGGTAAACTTCGACCATTGGGCGGTGAGACTTTCGTCGGCTGAGAACTTACACCACACGCAACACGTTATCAAAAAGTGTCTTATCAGTAAGATATTATTTGCAGTCTCTTCCCACCAAAAATGCTAACAGGTTTGTTAGTTAGTCGCCATTTTCTCGCTAATCTAAATGCAGTATATACGTCCAATTTAAAAAACCATGAGTCGATTAACTTGTGCTAACAGCTAGTTGCTCTGACATGGCCTTGTATATGTGGGTTTTCGACGTTTGATGTGTTTAGTTTTGCAGACCAAATCTGATCACGCAAACGATGACTTAAAAATCGACTCCGCGGGCTCGCGAGGGCTCCAAAATGGCTGCGGGCCCGGGCCTGACGCTCGCGAGGACGGGCCGGGCCCAGCTCAAAAATTCAGGCCCGCGCACACCTCTGTGTTATATACATGTATGTGTCAGTATTGCTGCATTCCACGACTGAGACGGCCAAAAAAACCCAGAATTCGCTGAAAATACACCACACGTTGGTCAGAGTAAAAATTTCTCGGAATCAAAATCAAAAGTTTAAGCGGTCGAACTTTTGTATGATGTGGCCGCCAATAGGGTTCAGCGGCCGGACATGGGGGTAAGCCTCCATAGCCAAACCCCAGACTGATCACTGAACGTATACATAAAATTAGGAGCTCCGCCATTGTACAAGATGTGGTTCTATGCCACTAGCGCAGACAGCCGTGATTACTCGCCACTCGAAGTGTTTGTATAAACGCAACACCGGAAGTGCAGAGATCACTTTAAACTTAATTAACAGACAAAGCTATAGGTCGTGCGTATAGTGATCAGGTGGGATTCACTTGACACTGTGTTTGCAGGAAGTCACAATGTTAGCAATAGTTCAACGTCATGGTAATGGATATGGTTTGCCATATCCCGATACCCGATGAAAAGGTCAGGATTATGTTAATATTATATTTCATTAGATTTTAGAATATTATATTTCATAACCCAAAATTCATTTTACTTTTAATCTAAACCATACTGAACTAAAACATTCGCTCTACAACTTTATTATATGATGTATGAGGTATAAGCGAGCGGCTATAAAGTGAAAAATCAGTTATTTTTTACTTGATTTTTTTTGTACATTTCACCCTTAAAACAACAGCATCTTGCTTGAGCTATATAGAACGAAAAGAAGACGCTCATTAGGTTTGGTTTAATCTATATTTTGAGTGTATCTGTAGTAGAATGATCATATTGTAATATTTTGATTTATTTTTGTAACGGAAAATAATGCTTATATTCTGTATTTCTATATACAAAATAAATCTTCTCAGCCCCACCAGCAGGAAAAGGAATTCCACATCACATGGCAGTTCATATATCGACGTGAGAATCTAAGACCAATTGCCAGGTAGTTTTAAGGTGTTTGGTGAAAACCAGTTATGGCAGATGGTAAAGCAGTTGTGCCCATTGAAGTTCAAGATTAAACCGGTCATGCGCCCGCCTAAAATATTTTTTTATCATCTCATTACTGTAAACAATATCAGTATACTTAGTTTCAAAGTTACAATGCATCTAGCAAGCGAAGACGAAACGCAGCGAGCGTGGTTTCAGCCATTGTTGTCATTATGTGTAATTAACTGTAACAGGCTCTGTGTTTGGTGTGTGTCCCACCACAAGACCTATGGATCCCCTGAAGCCTTATAGTACTGGTGTGGTGGAAGTTAACACGCACCACCTATTATGCATGTCGCAAAATCTATAATAGGTTATCTGAGGCGCAGAAAACAACTCATAACGAAATAAGCAATGATAGACGAAAATTTTTCGCTAATTCAGGTTCGCCAATGGTCCGCCTTAAAACACATCAAGCCACCTGGTAAAAACATTGGTCATGTTGGATTCTGTGGATTCTAGACGACGATACCATCGTATTCAACGTGCCAAAAACCTATATAACTTTCGAAATGACCTGAAAGCTATATAACAAAAAACTGAAGATTATATATTCTGAATCGGGTTCCTCCACATTAAATCTACTGATACACGCTGGGCTCTAAGATAATCAGATCCTTATATTCAGCATACCGAAAACCCAACTAAATAGTGCATTCCTGATTTCCTGTACGCAATACATAACTAAACAAATGATCACAGACTAGGCATATTCTGGAAAGCTGATTCATCGGTCCTGAACACATTACAGTACTCTAAAAATCACTAAATATTCTTGCCGTGCTCAAAAACGAAACACCTTGATATTCAGCGTTACGAAAACCAAATATATAGACCACTCTTGATTGCCTAGACGCATGGATATAATACAGTGCTTCATCGTGAAATTTAGTTTTAGACGCCAACAGTCGTAGATTGACATCAAAACAGGTGTTACAGGCTGAACATCTGCTCGTGCCCGAGCATGGGTCATTATGACAACTAACCAAAACTTAGCTTAAGAAGGTTGCTCTTTTTAAATGGTATCACACCATTTAGACCGTTTCGCTTCGCTCCCGGTAGGCTTTTACTGTCACCGTAACGCAGGCTTTGGTAATTTAAAACCAAACTTTTTAATACAACTTTAAGCTTACCTCCCAGCCTAGTTACGCAGTTAGTTCATGTAATATGCTACTTACTAAACTATTTAGCCTTGCCCCACATAGCTTAAGTAACATACCCCGGGCTTCACTACGCTACTGCTAACCTGCATTTCCACCGGATAAGTTTAAACTTGTCAGATATAACTTGGCTTCGTTCCAATTATATCTATGCCTCATCACGCATTGCTAACTTAACCTAATTCTTATGTTCTTTAACATCAAACCTAAAACCTCATATTTTTTAAAAATTTACTTCACACTACTATCACAATTTAAAAATTCGCTTAAAAAGCTATAAAATTTCAGGGCCTATAACTATTTTGCCTCCGCGTGAGGGACAACCACGTATACCGTATGAACTCGCGCGCCCTTGCGTGAAGGCAATCCTAACGCTGTTAGACGGGTACATCTATTGATGGCACCTCTCCCTGCCTTCCTCAAAGAACTCGAAACCCAATTGTAACATCAAACTCGCACCCATAACTTTTATTCGCAACTCTAAGGTGGTTTCTCCCCATCCTCACCCACACCCGGCCACTTGTGGTGGTCAGAGGTTGAGCTGAAGGACAGACGAGAAAAACCCACACAGCCTTCGAAGATCCAAATACAAAACAATAAATACACGAGCATACATTACGAGCCATGTCGTGGCCATTTTAAGCATATTACAAAACCATAAAATGCTTGATTTCATCCTTCAATGACCAAAAGATTTGAAATTTAACCGTCACAGCTGTGAAGAAAAATTATGATTTTGTGTCATTTTCCATATAGCAGGCCTCCAGCATCCAAGCATTATACTTACAATGAAGTACCATTATTTTTATCCTTGCTATATGCCCATACATATAACAAAAAAATAGCTATATGCACATATATAATATGACTAGCGTCCTATATATCAAAATGCCAGAACTTTGCTTTTAATGCAAATTAAAATTTTTGAATGTATTAATGGCATACCGAACGCATAAATATTTGGTCAAAGTTTTAAAAATTCCAATTTCCGGGTATATATAAATTTTTGGCAACTTTTAGCTCGCGAACGTCTTGTACCCCTAAAAACGTTGCACAGCTTTATAGCTTTGGATGAAAGTTATTCCCATTTGTGGACTTGATGGCTCTGAACTAAAGACCACATCGGGTCTCAATTTTCAGACCCGACTCCACAATTCGTACACCCGACCCGATCCCCTGCAGTCTCTCAAGATGCATATTCTGCATGTGCAGCATGAAATATACTGAATTAAAATGTTAAAATGTTTAAAAATATGCGTCAGCATTCCGATATATTTTACATGGTACTTATACTGATAGCACAAGTATTACACAAGCATTCTGATTGTTCAGGTCTGGGTCCACCAAAAATTCTGTAGAGCACGCCGATAGAACATATTAGGGACAACAGTTCGGCTCCATCGCTATAACAGAATTTCACCGTGACCCGAGTCTGGTAAGTGACAAGAATTGACCTGACCCGACTACGGTCTCTACTCTGAAGAACGTTAAAAATCAAAATGTCAATGATAAATAAAACCAGATTATGATCAAAAGAACAGAAGTCGGCGGTGGCTTCGTGAAAATATAAATAACAAACCAAAGTGGAAGGGGATACACAAGGCAGAAATAAAATATACTAACACTCGCCTCAGCCAGCCAATGAGATATGGTCGGCACTGACATGAAAAAATTTTTGCAATCAGAAGAATCTCCACGCGCAGAAAGCAGTCAGTTTCAATTGCATATATATATGATACTATACATATAAATATATATTACCCTAATATACTGAAACATTCAGCGCTACATAAATTGGAAAAGACCACGAGGGAAAATCATTGAAAACGTAAAAACGGCGGTGTTAAGAGACAGAGAGCACTTCGCTAGTTTTCGGTGATATCGCGTGGAGAGACGATGAATACGACAGCTGCTGCAGCATATTGTAATGAATGGAGATCACGAATGTAAGAGTTATATATAGGTTTATGCGCCGGCTCAACGTCGAACCAACAATTGAACCTATCAGTGCTGTTAAAATACTGGGAGTAATATTAGACAGCAAACTCAACATGGTACAGCATATTCGACAGTTATCAATCTCATGCATGTGGAAACTCCGCTCCATAAGTCGCATCCGCCGCCGACTAAATGACCAAACAGCTCAGAGCATAATGCGCGCCTTCGTCATGCGTAGAGTAGACTACTGTAATGCACTCTACTTAGACCTCCCAGCCTGTGTTATACAACCTCTGCAACGAATTCTACACACAGCGGCAAGAATTATAGCATGCTCTAGGAAATGTGATCCAATTACCCCAATACATTGGCTTCCCCTTCACGAAAGATTTACTTTTAAAGCATTGGTTATAGTTCACAGTGTATTAACCTCAAATGAGCCAAACTACCTAGCAGAGATGTTACAATCTACAGCAACACATCGTCTAATTAATGAACGCATCCTCAGAACACATGGTACACGAGCAAATGTTTTCTCTTTTCTGGCGCCATCATTACGGAATAAACTGCCACGGAGATTGCGGGACTCTGAACTAAAACTAGAAGGCTTCAAATCTAGGCTTAAAACGCACTTATTCTCTAGGACTTGACTCTTTATTCTGTGCTTTGTATAAAATTGTATATTTAAAAAAATCTGTCTTGTTTCCCAATGTTATCAGTGTATGTTTACGTGTATAGTCTTTCAGTTATGTTTTGTCTACGTGTACGTATGTAAAGTCTGTGTTTCCTGTACTATTTTGTGTGAGCGCCTTTGCAACGCTTCTGCGAAAAGGGCGCTACATAAATGTTTCTATTATTATTAACATTAATGCGGACAGCTGTGCCGAAAGAGAATTTTAATATGTAACATGTTTTCATTCCTAGACTTTTCACCACTAACATTTTTCCGTTGAGTATTATCTATAACATCAACCGAATTTAAAACACAAACCACATCCCATGACGACTGCCAATCAAATATCATCAGCTATTTACGTACACCCGACAGCTAGAAAATTTTAATAATGATACATTAATATATATATCAATGATCCTTTACAAACAACAGTCTCACCTGTCGATTCCTTTCATCGGGGATGCGATTGATTTGAATTTTTTTACGGCCCATTCTTTAACTCTCAACTTTACCGACCAATCTAGCTTTTACAATAGCGGATAATAGTGACACCAGCGTCCGTCAACACAATATAAATGTGGATATTGAAATTTCAAATAATGAAGGACTTCGGTTTCGACGGTTAGCGATCGGCTTCACAAATTGCCAAAACGATAGTAAATAATTTAAACGATTTGTAATATGGAATGAGCAACAATGAGCCATGTCGAACAATATATACTATTTTTACACAGCATCATATATTAGTATACATATATGTTGAAACTATAATATAAATTGTTAAATTAAGACATTAGAAATACATAACTTTTTTATGTCTGAAGCATGCATATTATCGCTCCGATTATGTAAATTCTTCATCTGACGACACTAAATTCATTCTACACTATACATGCAGTTGGTGCGGGATAGAGGTGAGAATGGCCCTAAATTTTCGGTCCTGACCCGGCCCGAAATCGGGTCGCCGTATACCCCGCTTGAAATTTTCAAGAGTAGGACGGAAGCCCGGCCCGAATAAAATCTGAGCAGGACCCACCCGAAACGCCTGAAGTAGTTAACATTAAAGCTGCAATTATCATTTCATAATTGCATTAAATAAAACATTTATTACCTAAATTCAAAAACATTGAACTGAACCTGAGCCTCACCAGCATCCAAATTTGAAAAAAAATCCCGCGAAAAACTTTAAATCAGAATACATCTACATTAAAACGTTAACGTTGAAACATATATGAACTAAACACATCTAAATACACTAAATCTTAGATACTTTTTCGTTACAAAAATAGCTAACTATAAAAGTTCTGTTAGCAGTACATAAACAAACAGTATTCAACCAACAAATACCCTAGCCTGGTCTCTCCCAGAGTGAAGCAGATTTTCAAGCTCCCCAGGATTTCAGCACCCCCAGAACATGCCCAAGGTAAATTATGGCTTCCTCCCGGGTCAACCCTCCCAGCACCCCCTTGTATCTTAAGGTCACACCAAAAATGATCGTGCTAACAAGAAAAGGTTGTAACAATACTCAATTTCAAAGCTTACTATTTGACTATTTGGGACAAAATCATATGTAAAATGAGGCGAATCCACAAAAAAATCATTTTCTGAAACAATAAATATGCACCAAATGCAATGATAAAAATATTGTGTATGCTTGAAAAATACAAAACCAATTATAAAATTGAATGAACGGGTTCGGTTTCTACTCCAGGTATTTCCAATTTTCCCGGTAGGAGGTGGGGACATCTACGGGAAATTTCCCCAAGTATTTCTTCTCCCGCCCGGTAAGAGCTTGGGGCTCCCAGCTCAAAGTGCCAGGTACAATTCTGTTCCAGTGGAGAGGCCATACCAGTTGCTGAAAAGTTTCGTACAATTTTAAAAAGTGAAAACATCTTGATCATAGTTTGATTCACTAGGACTGTAAGCTTTTGGCAAATTTCGTAAAACAAATTGCGCATGCCTTATTTTATTAGAACTGCAACTATCAATGAAAAAATGTTGGAAAATTCAGTTTTGGATATAAATACGCAGCACAATTTTGATACATTTTATTTAACAACTCTAATGTGCAAGTTGTATAGAGCTGACAAAATTTTGCACGACGCTAAGTCGAATCCGGATAGCTTGGTCATTAGCCACGGGCAGCATGGAACTGTTGCTAGCATCATAAAGAATATTAGCAGAAAACAACAATACATGAATAAACGATATTTACACACAAATGTGAGCTTAATGTAATGATTCGTGTGCAATGTGCATACATACTTGTTTGCTTTTGAAACGGAGAGAGTAGCGAACAGAGTAAAGGAACTAATATAGTCTAATTATGCAAAATATTTTTGTTTATCTGTCCCAATTGTATGCACAACTGACCACCAGATTGATAATGCGCCAATAAATTTCGAGTAATTCTGACGAAGCTTAAACTATAGGAGATATTCTGATTTTCTCATTTGGGTCCCCAAACAGTTCAGGTTATATATAGCTCTTGCAAAACGCAGTGGGCACAGAATCCTATTATCGATACGTGCACTTTTGACCTTATGAATTTTAGAGATATAAGCCAAAGTTTGCAAATGCCCTAAAAGTTAAATTTCAAAATTTTGACAAAGCGGGTTCTTTTTTGTTTGGGTATGAACAATGGTTTTATAGCGAAGTGGCTTTGGCGGGCCGGAGGCACTCAGATAATCTTAGCAAGAATTGGCAATAACTGGGGAACACTTTAGCAAAAATTGAAGAAATTAGGCTGTCACCCTTGCCATAACCCCATCGGCCTGCCGGAAATGTCTCCTAACCAGTAGGACATTAGATACCTATAGTTTATAGGGTTCGTTAGGCCATTAAACTAATTAATTTCTTTGTTTTAAAACCATTTTGAGTATCTCGAGAATCTTTTGGAACTAATATTCCTTCGTTTTGTATCAAAAATAGTAAATTTGTGCCCCTTTTTTAATTTAATTGTACGCCGAGGACTTGCATGTCTCTATAAATTTTCGGGCCCAAGTAAAGTTTAACTGTGTAACGTTATATATCCTCAAAGAGCAGCTCCTGAGTGGCACCCCGATTAAGTCTTAGGTTCAGTGTAATGCTTATATAAGGACTTTCTTAGCATATCAACGACGGCACAATTTGCGTACAGATTACGCTCTTTGCTTTAGTTTGGTGGCAGAATGTGATAAAAGTAATCGCATTTGCATGGTATATATCCATCAAATTGGAGCCAACAGCGGAAAAAATGATGTTCAAGTTATGTTTCTTACAAGTTGTATATAATTTATAAATTTCAAAACTT
The DNA here is from genome assembly GCA_030248225.1 of Trileptium ribeirensis. Lineage (NCBI taxonomy): Eukaryota > Metazoa > Nematoda > Enoplea > Enoplida > Thoracostomopsidae > Trileptium > Trileptium ribeirensis. Next base: position 111,045 of record JASANE010000608.1, read on the forward strand.
TTTGTCGTTAAAGAAAAATACAGATCCTGCGGCTATAGGTGTGATAAAATAGCTCCATTGTTGCTATGCATTGTCAGTACATTACTGTTATCCTGGAACATTAAAGGGGCTTCAGGAAGCTCAGTTTGGAACCTAGCAACAATCACTAAGTACAACTAGTCGCAGTTAAGGTTGCTTCGCTTACACTAGCAGCGCAGGAAACTAACTGGTGTGGCTATCTTCACTATTATCGGGCATTTCAGGCTTTTTTGAATACCGGTCGCCAGTCTCGGCATAGTGCGAAATTTTCATCCGAGGCCCGAAGCACAGACTCGAGCGAAAATGAGACAGGCCCGAACGAAACGAGACAGCCCGGCCCGATTGAAAATGAAACGGTCTACGCCATGCCCGTGTTTTGAGCCTAACTTCTCACGTCTACTGTCAGGTTAGCTGATATCCTTTACAAGTAAAAAATATGATCAGTATCACAATCAACGTTAGTTTTGATATGAGTATACCAGGGAATAACCGGAACCGGAACCAGCAACCGGATCCGGAACTTGGTCTTCCAAACTTATACATAGCAAAACAGATGAAGATAGAAATGAAGGTACAGCTAATTTAAAATGTAGTAAAATTACTTTTACATTCAACTTTATGTATTGTGATGACATTATTGCCTCTCTGAAATTTAGTAAAGACTGATGTACGTAGCTAATAACGTTTATTTATCGATCATTATGTCGTTTTTGGACATCCAGAGCTGGTAGCTTTTGTCTGAACCGCAACCGGTACACGATTTTCGCCGGAACCGGAATTCCGGTTACTCCCTGTCGTCTACTAATACCACGGCGTAGCCAAGGACAACGTTTGGAAGGGAGCTGGTAATCATTAGTCGCCTATGCTTGTAACTTAACTTAATAGTTTCTACTACCCAGAGTCACAAATCTGAATGGAACTAAGCCAACTTGTCTACGTCCCTGCTCTGAATAAGGAAAGTGTGATAGTCGCACGAACTCTAATGTAAATCCTTGTTCATACACGCTCATAGGGGACGGTGAGTGCTATTATCTCTGTGAGGTTCATACAACCCCTCGGCGCGTAGCAGCGATACCCCTGATAGATCGCCCAATCGACCCCTGGAAGCACCGAAGGCGTCGCACGCATGGAAGCACCATGCCGACCGGCTGGTTGCCCATTGAGAGGCTGAAGGCAGTGTCCCCTCCCGAAGAACGGGGCACCCCACACCGCGTACCATGCGCATGTATGCCTTTGTTACAAGTCGCTTGCGTTATCGGTCTTAGACTTCCAGTTCTGAGGTGTAAAAACATATATGTACCCCTAATTACCACTTATAGGGTTAAAGTTCATGGTCAGATACTGCAGCTTTTGTAGAGGGTGTCGGTTGAATCCGTGAAAGTTTGCACTCTACCCTACTCCTCATAAAAATTGTAAAGGCCAAAAACTATCGTGTCATGTAACACGGTAGCACAGGTTTATAAAATACAGTGAAGGGAAGTGTCATGCCATTGTTTCATTATGCGTTCCTAGTATCACACAAAATAATTCCACCCGGCGTGAATAACTTCGGTCCTATTAACCAAATAGTTATTAATGCAGGAAATCATGTATTTTACGCTGAATCGCTATTATACGCTACCAAAAAGGGGTAGCCATTTGCGTAAACCGCTAAATCTTTGTCTAGCATCATTTCCTTGAAGACAATCCACGGGCGTCGAGGGAGACGATAACGCTACAGTAATTGCCACAAAAGTTAATTTCGGTGACCCAGACTCTGCCAAATGTGCTACTTGAAACTTAAGTTACACCATGAAGCCACTGCCAAATTTGCACACAGTGGTCGCGTGTATTTTAACACACTAGAAATTTAACCCGTCAGTGTCTTGTAACATGACTTGATCCAAATTTGCGACGTCTCTAGATTAGACTAGGCGTTCAATAATATCGCAAGCGAGAACCGACTACACTGAGCACCTTTTATCATAGATATGGAAATGTTCAGAACATGTCTTCCGAAGCATCGTTGACTACGTACTGCCATTTACAAATCTCGTATCATATATCACTCTTGGTGCTCCCCACTATTCAAGATCTGCGGTTCTACTATACCTGCATCAATAATTTACAATGATAAAAGTGTTACACCTGTGTTTATACTGCTGGCTTTTGCAAACACCGGTTCAGAAATTATCAAAGAAACCGCATGAGGCAATTAAAGCGTCAGTGGCCGGTCATGAATGAAGGGTCAGCACCCACCCCTTTTCCTAATAGCGAAACACCGGTAATTTAGTGCAATGATTAGATGCAGAATAAGTTCAGCCCAATCAGGGCCCAATATTCTCTCTACAGCGTTAATTCTAAATATTTCGGTAAACGGAGTCGCGACACAGACAGATTGCACTTTATAACCATTCCCTGACGTTAATGATCGTCATTTTCTCAAACTTCCAGTGGCAAATACATATATTTACTAGTAACTCTGTCGAGATTGAACAACGTAGTGAAGCATAGGTACCCCTACGCCTTTTGCCTGCACAGCCAATCAGCTCTCGATAGCATACGTTGATATGGTATATGCTGATATCACATAATACCGCACAAGTTAGAAGAAAACTAACACCGGCAATAAATTTCCCATGTCCGAAAATCCCCCAAGTGCAAGCTGTCAGTCTCCAAGCACGTCACAATAAAATAAGTAATTTTGGGTCGATGAACCGTAGGGGCAACACACCGCCGTACCCGTGGGCCGCAGAGCAAAATCAACACCGGCAATAAGTTTCCCATGCCCGAAAATCTCCAAGTGAAACTTTTCAGTCACCAAGAATGTCAGAACAAATTTTCATAGCTTGGGTCGATGAATCACGAGGGTGCCATACCCCAAACCCCATAACTGCACAACCGTAACCTTAATTGAAAAACAAAAAAGCATCGGCATTTATCGTTGTACTATGAAATAAAACTAATCAGCGAAAAAATTCGGATGTTAAGATAAAAATAACCTTGCTTCCGTGAAGGGTACTAAAATGAGGTAGAAAACCCTCACTTTGACCTCTGAGCCCAACCAAGGGGGTACCATTCGACCGTGCCCATAGAACCATGGGTTGCAGAGTAAAACCAACACCGGCAATGACCGAAAACCCCCAAGTGAAACTTTTGAGCTGCCAAGGACGTCAAAACAAATTTTCGAATAACCATGCTTCCGTGAACAATGCTAAAATAGGGTAAAAATCGACATTTTGACACATGACCCTGGAACCAGACCCAAAATCAAAAACGATATGGAATGTACACTGTAAATCGACTATGCCCGTACGAATGAGCCCAAGATCATGAAAATCGGTTGAGTCGGTCCCGAGTTATGGCCGATCACACACACATACACAGACGGAATTTAAAACCTTTCACCCATGCAACACACAATCTCCATTAAGTTACACTACGTTCTGATAAATATACCCATACGTATACATTTATATATATCAATATGTGGAGCATGTGCAGTAAAATTATTCGCCGTAACCTCCAAAATCTGTTTCCTACAAAGACTATCTATGCCAGGCGATCTTGGATGTAGCTGACGCAACGATTCCCTCGGCAAATGTTTTATATATATTCCAAGCCCGAATGCAGTATACTTGGTTTCAGTTTCAGCAACAGCTATTTGCTTAAAATTCTACAGCTTACAAGTTTAAGTCCTGAAATATGACAAACTTGTCTGAAGAGACTGTAACTTGGTTTATTGAACAAACACATAAAATAATCTTATGATTAGCGTAAGTCTGTAATTGTTCGCGTCGGTAGAAAACTGCTTTTCAAGTCCTCCAGGAATTCAACGATAACACATTTGAAAAGTTCTATCATTATCTTGAAGCCACAATTTGCAGTACTAATATTCGCCAGCAATACTTCCAAAGCAATGTGACTTACCTAAGGAACTAAGAAAATTATCGCTGCCAGAACAGCTACAGTAAGTACCCACCAAAAATGACTTTTGCTCGCTTGCAGTTGGCTCCTTGGAAAGGTGACAACGGGTACTGTACCGTGAGCATATTGCCTACATTGGTAGCTTCGCATCTCATGCCGCATACAATCGCGTGACCAATAAGTTGCTAGACCGCCTACTGTGCGAGGAAAGTAGCATATCAAATATACGAAGGTAACGTTTGAATTCCTCTGGCAACAGGCAAGTCTTGGTGTCCCTGGAGTATATGTAACTGAACGAAGTACAGGG
>JASANE010000609.1:0-13284 GCA_030248225.1 Trileptium ribeirensis
GACGCTGCTGCATTACGCACTTCCCAGACGTAATGCCCATACGACCTCGGCTATCGTGACTTCAAGGGCGGACCTGATGGGTTTCCATTGCTCGAATTTCCTCTCCCACGCGAGTCAGGCCCAAGAAATGACGGAGCTTAGCAAGCCGCAGGAGCGCTTCACAGGATGTGTTCTGATCCTGCCGGACGGGTTGCGCGCGTAGTCTACGAGGTACTACTTTTGAGGTCCCCAGGGAGGTCGGCTCCGTCACCTGCTCACAGGCCAAAGAGACCGTACCGCTATTCCGTATCCACGTCCAACCCGGGAAGTGTAAGATTCTAGGTATTTGGGTTCAATTGAAATTGATTTTAACTTTCTCGAAACAGTTAGTTCGTTTTACTTTAGCCAGTGGCCCCCACTAGGGTCCGACAAATCCCTAGACGTTTAACGTCGGATCCGCGCGTGGCTAAATTTCCTATGTCGGGCGCTCAGCGTGAGTTTACAATTTTTTCTTTTCTGTGTGTGAGTCGTACCAGTCGTACCTATACAACAGCAATAATCAACAAACTTATATGTAATCGGCGAGTCACGCTGAGGTTTGCTTCTTCGATGCGCGTGTCAAACCTGAACGTGGGTCGTCGATTTGGGGTGACGGATTTCAAACCCCTTTTGTTCCTAGCGCTACTACGGGTCAACAAAACACTTGCACAATTCGAGTTTTCAGTGAGCATTTATTGATGAGTTGCACAAGAACTTATGGGTACACGGACAGATACATATTGTACGGGCAAATACAATAAGTGTTATGTCACAATTATGGCACGCTAATACAAAATGAGCAGAGCTTCAATTGGGGAGGGTTGCGGAGTCATCGCCTTTTTTACTGAACTCTCACAGCTGGGTCAAATCACGGCGTCTACTGTGAAGCCTTATCTTATGACAGCTGCGCTTACCTTACTCATGAAAAACAGTGGGTCCATCAAAATTCTGTACCGATAGGTGCTACGGTTAGTTATCGATAAAATAAAGGCGCCATCGAACTAACTATTTGCTCGGTACTATGCTTGCCGGCAGGAAGGGTACTCCGACACAACGATGGGTTCGGGTAAGCGAAAGGCGGAAACGAGGAGGGGTATACGGGGATGAGCGTGCAACGGGACGTTTGCGAGACTTCATCTTTCATTCAAATCACAAAACTATGGTACATGACAATCGGTTACTTATACTCGCAGTTAGTAGCGATGAGGTTAGCCTATGACAACATAATACAACAATTTGATATGATAACACTTATTACAACCATAACAATGCGATGTAATGTTCTTCGGTACGACTCCTGAATTCTTTTCTAAGGGTGCGACGACGCTACGAGATTAGTCCTGTCCTACTCACATACATACATACGTACTTAGAATAACCACTTAAAGCTTCTAGTGCAATGTCCAAATATGCTACATAATTTTGACTCTTGTTCCCTATGAAAACATTTTGAACATCCAATAGAATTGGGTCTCTAGCTCCGGTTTAATCCATAATACAAGATCACTACAAAAACAAACAGTTCGAGTACACCAACGGGAGTTATAACTATATAAAAAGGAACAATTAGACAAACTTATATTTCGAACAGCTTACGGGGTACCAGGATAGACTGAAGTTGGGACTGAGTTTCAAGCCTTGGCCAATCTAAATTTATTGCCAGAATGTTAAATATAAGCAAAGTAAGTGACTCATCATATAGTCCCAAACATTTGTCCTGGGTGGGATTAATTATTGCCGGACAGTGACAGTGCGAGATCACTATACAAATTTGTGTCAACTTTGAAACGTACAGGCAGAGTTAAAAACCGTGTCGCGGTGCGTATAAATTTTCCGTAAAAACGATTATTATTGTCGGCCAGTAGTTCGCAGGTCATCGGCACAGTCGCTTGAAGATGCTCAAACTTCCGTCTAATTCGGCTTGAAAAACTCTCAAGAAACACGTTCTATTTAGTACTAAAGTTTAGCTGTTATTTCGAGCAATTTCTGCTCGGCGAAGTGACGCCATAAACGGAGGCCCCGGTTATCAGGGACAACCGTAATAAATCTATAGCTTAATCCTACTGAATTTGTCTCCTTAAATTGCTTCGTTCGCAATATTCGAGCTAAATTCGGAGCACAGTTCGATTGGTCTGAGGGAACCTTTTGACTTCCAATAACTTCTCAATTTGCGGTATTTCTCAGTGCAATTTCCAAAGTAATAAAGCCTTACATATCGATTTTCTCAGACCGGTAGACGGTCCTCACAAAATGGTCCGTCGGGCTAAGGCCCGATCGACGCGATGTCGCATTTAGCAACTTCTCTAAGCCTAAAATTTCCGGACGTACTAATTTGGGTCGTCTAGCTTTCTCAACGCTGGGGAAATTAATATTTACCTTTTCACAAGCCAAAAAGACATGTAAAACAAGACCGAAGCAGACTCGCGAAAACAGTCTAATTTGTGAAGTTTGAACTGCTATCCGAACGACGATTGTGCGGTTCGGGTCTGAACTGCTTATAACTTTTGAACGGGCCTCGGCTTTGCCGGGCTCAATAGCTTAAACGAAAGGCCTAAATGGCCTCTATACATGAGAGAAAAAATCATTAAAAATTCCTCGGATGGGTGTCGCGTTATTAACGTGCGAAGTTCGGTAAGGACGGATCCCTATCGGGCCGTACGATTTGTGATTCCAACATAATAAAGTTGAATTGTGTGATGATATATAAAAGTCGACGTACTTACGAAGAAACCGCGAGAGTTTCACCAAGATTCCTGGAGGGGATCTTTAAAATACTTTAATTTTAACCATGCATTCACATTTTTGACAGGGTCAGGCCGCTTCAAGGCCGTCGGGTTTGTGGTTCTGACTCGAACCCGATATGTCCAAAATTATCTTGGTTAGTTGGACCGTCTTACAAAAAGAAACTGTAGGGGTTGCAGCAAAAATCCTGGGCAAACACGTTAAAATACCTCGATTTTAATCTTGACTTTACATTTTGGTGGGGGTAGGCCCCTTCAAGGCCATAAGGGTTTAGGGTTCCGAGGGGAGAATCGACAGGTTTTATTAGTACAGTCATTAACCAAAAACATTACAAAAAGAAACTGACAAAATCATAACAAAATTCCGACTAAACTTGAAATACCTGACTTTTGCTATTTTAGGCCAGACAGGCCCCTTCAAGGCCGTCAGTTTTATGATCCCGACATAATATTTGAACGTCTTAAGTGCTGAATCGATGACTCGGACCCTGCTCGAGATCCGGGTAAAATTTGAATCAAAACTTTGGTGTAATTCCTAATATAACAATTTTCGACTTACGGCGAGGTTTCTAATTCGCGGGACGTTGAATTAGCGTGTCGGCGAAGTGTTCGTAGGCGGACGATACCTACAGTGCTATAAACTCACTGCCAAAATTTAACTGCGTTCCAGCGATAACTTTGGATCTCTCCAGTAAACAATTTCCACCTATGCTATTCTCACTAAACAGCAGAAACAACGGGCCACCTTGCGCCAACGAAAACGAGAAAACAAAGAAAATCTTGAACAAAATCTTTGAGAAGCGCTTGGCAGAAGCTGGTACTACATGAGTTCGGATGATTCGGAGTTCAATTAACAGTTTCCGTTCCAAACAGGGTTTTGTTAACCTAGGTAAACTCAATACTCATATTTTCCAATACTAACTCAGCTCAGGGAAACATGTAAATGAACTCTTAACGCGAGTGACGCGTGTTATTTGTGCCCTAATTTCAATGAGCGAGGGAGGTCCAGTTCGACTTCGGCGGTTATCTAGATTGCAAGAGCGGCCTTCCACTGTCAAGGGACTGAGGGACAAGCTAGGACGGGCGGAGCTATCATGTAAACGTCAGTATGGACAGGGAGTCCATGGAAACTTAACTCACGGTTGATCATTATAAACTACTCATATCTACTTTAAATGTTCTCGGGGCAAGCGCTAACTCACATTAACGTCACTCGGTATTCAGCCTACACCTCCCTGTCCACACTTACAAATTTGAATCCTTTGTGTCGACGTCCATCGCACACGTCCGTCCAATCGCCCAAGCCAAAGAGAAAGCCAAAAACGAAAATCCATTGATGAATAAAGCTCTAGAGAAGCGTCAGATCCGGTCTGCAAAACGACCGAAACTCCTGCGCTGCCGAAGTCGCACTGAACGCTCACTTGTTTACGCGGTTCTGCTTTTATACTGGGATTTCAAAAATTTAAAATTTCAAATTGTGGACAGTTGAAGAGCTTATTCAGCACTTTTGGTCCGTTCAATGCTTCAATCATACCCAATAAAGTAAATACTCTTATCCTCGCGAATTCCTAACATTTTTGGACAAATTTAATGTCCAAGTTTGATATAAAATTTATCTAACTAATATGATTTATTACTCCAAAACTATAATAAACCACAAACTCAAGCCTTCCACCAAGCTGTAACAGCAAACCGTACATCAAGCCAATTTTATACAAATATTAGTGTGGTACGGCAATAACATACACGTACGTCCAGAAACGGACACCCCGACCATCCAAATAAAATTGATACATACTTCCAAACTTTATATGTTATGTCCGGCTTCTATAAAATATCGGCTGATAAGAAGCTTCAGCCACCAAACTTTGTATAAACTTAATATGAAAGTTGCACTACTCTAACAGCTACTTTGAGACCCTCTTTACTTACGCAAGTTCTCCAGCTTCCTAACAACTGGTCTCATATGGAAGCAGCGATGTATTCAGCGGTGGACCAACTGCCGTACAAGCTCAATATGGCCTGTTTCATTGATTAAGTATAAGTATCGGCTTCGTATCAAAAGAAAGTGTACAGTTCGTGCGAATGCATATAAGTAGCGTATATACTCGTTGTTTGTTTAATAACCTTATAAATTTAACCGTTGGGGTACATATTTATTTTATATAAACTTTATACAAATATATACGGGATTGGGGTTAGTCGACACGGCTTATGTAAACAAAGGAAAAGAAACCAAAGCGAAGGGGTAAAAAGGAGGGTGAGCGTTGCTGAGGGATGGCCGAAGTGCCAAATGAGCCTCGGTTTCGGACTCAGTAGGTCTGTCCGAGCAAAACCATATGTAACAGGACCGTATTCGGTCTACAGGGGGAAATATACTCTCGGGGGAGGGTCCATGCCAAATTTTTTCCCGGGAAGGGTGTTTTAAACGGTTCAACTGGGTTCGGGGTGCACTTTTCTGGGGTGTTTTACATATTTTGGGTTAGTCTTGCCAAGGGGAATCTAATGAGGGGTTACACGCCGGTCGTGGCGTCATTTCTAGAATCTTCGTATGGGTGGGTACCTAAAAGTGGGCACAGCGGGACCGGTCCGGGCTCAAAAGAAGGCCTCGGCTCTGGCGGTTGCAACGATACTATATATATTTTTGTGACTAACTTTCGTTAAGTTACTTAATTAACTGTCTTTTATCCGTTTACGTACATACTAATTTGCTCCTAAGTCCGTGGATCCGGGTCGGATTTCCACGAAACCGGGCTAATTCGAAAGACCGTAAAATTTCCTATAAGAAATGTTGAGTACAAAATTTCGGAATTCCCAACGGTTCCGGAGTTAGGGCCGGAGCCGATACTTTTGGTTTCTAAACTCCATAAATTTTCATTTTTGTTTCTTATCTCAACAAGCGAGATTGAACGCTGGTAGATAATATTTCATTTATCTTCGCAAATTACCAGTGTGCTTCTGAAACTCCAACACTGGTAAACTTGATAACGTGCAGTTTTACTTAAAAATTTCGGGATATTCTCTCAATTGCTGTTCGCTTTCGAGCGAGCAGTCACCTTTTTTGTGGTCCTCATTCGTGAGGACGGTCGTGACGGATGTTCGTCGCGGCCAACCGTTCTAATGACAATTTGTAACTAATCTCGAGGTCCTACCATTCGGGGTAGGGCAATTCCTGCCTAAGTGCTTATACTGGGTTCAGCGGGGGGAGTCGTACCGTCCTAAAATTCTCGACAAATCGAGTATGGCAAGAGCTCGCCATACTCACATTCGGCTACTATAAAATATCATTTTGCGTGCGTAAAATCCCTAAAATTCCTCCTAAAATTATCCCAAATAGATTACACTCTATCAGTCGTACTTCCAACCTGAAAGTTACAAAAATTGCAACAAAGTACTACAAACAAGGTACATTATAACATCGTTAAATGCAGGTGCTTTTATGGCCTGATCAATCCAATAAATAGTGCAGATATAATACGGCACGATCATAAAACAGTACGAAATTGTAACAATAGGGCGGCGCTTTTATGGCCTCATACAATGACAATGAACGGTATGAATATAGTATAGCATTCATATACCAATGGTTAAAATTTATCCATTCAAGCGACTGGATCGTGTACCTGAAAACATGTATGAGCAACAACATCGATTCAACGGTACTTAACAATATTATACGGTTATGGTAACATATATCGAAAACGTGCCTTTATGGCCATCAAAAGTATAACAAGAACGATGATAATGATACGTAATTCAAGTAGGTACACCAACGATGCCTTTATGGCTAACAATAACATGGTAAAAATCGTGATGATGCCAATGTATATAACAAGGCGTGCCTTTAGGGCACTACGGTCAATCTATATATAGATGGATATAGATATTTATATATACGGCAACAATTCCTTGACGATTATCCATCCCTGGAATACCACAGCGATACCCATCTTGATCAAAAACAATGTCGGCGGTGCAGGCCGAAATACTGAGAATGCAAGGCGGTTACATAGCGGGACTCATGAACCTAATTACTCCGTTTACCTATGTATATATACATATGAGACTGTTGGCTTTGTTCCGATCACGTACATATATACTTTGATTTCAGCTTTGTTTCAATTATTTACCTATTTACCGGATAATTTCTGATTCGTTGTAATTATATACTTATATAACTGTATGAATCTTGCGAATTATATCAATTACCGGTTTACGTATGTACTGTGGTTCGTGGTTTGTGCCAGTTAGGCGGTTTACCTACGAAGTGACAACAGGGTTTTCATGGTCGATGGGTATATACAGAGGGACTCAGTTCATATGTTTACTTGCGCAGAGGCGGTTAATTGATTCTACTTACATAGATATACGTATTGTAAGGCGAGGGTGGGTTCCGTACCCTTTTGGGCTATTCCCGTAGGGTGTTCCAGGTTGGGGAGGAACTGGTGACAGAATTCGGAAAAGTTGGCCACTATACACGTGGTCATGATTATTGGGGAACTCAACTAAATGTTGACCATTACACTATGGACGGGATTTTTTGGTATTCGCTAAAATGTTGTCCATTACACTGTGGACAGGATTTTTTGGTAATCGAGAAATGTTGACCATTGCACTGTGGTCAGACTTATTTTTGTTCGAAAAAATGTTGACCATTGGGTTGTGGTCAGAATTACCATAAAAGTTGACCATTATCGTGTGGTCAGAATTATGGGTTCTCGATAAATGTTTGCCATTAGGCTGTGGTCAGGATTATCCACCTCGTAACGATCCGTATGGATCTGTTACACGTATAACATAAAAATTTACCTCTAAATTGTAAAATATGTCGCGCACCTTTTATAAAGTTCGTACTTTTGCTTGCACTGCCCAGGAAATGCGGCTTGTATAAACCGGGCTGCTCTTCCCCACTGAAAAACTTAGCGAGAACCTAGAAGAGGCAGGTCAGAACAATATTGCTCTTGTTATGACACTATTGGTCTTCTCAGTTTCGGTAACTATTCCATACGTTTTTAAAAATCTTCTTTTTCTTTATTGCTTTTTAAACTATAAAACTAGGGTTTTGCAATAGATCTTTTTACACTAGGATTGCGAATTATTGATTATCGCTGCATTAATACTACAAAAGTGTTGCGATGGACGATCAGTGCTGCTTGCCTCAAACCTATAAAACTGTTATGTTTAAGTTGAACATGTTACAGCTGACTTCACACAACAGCAGGTTCTTTTTTTATTAGCCCCACTGTGACATAAGTCCCGCTAACTTTGTTTCTTTTATTTTCCCTGCAGTGCAACGAATTTTGATTACATCTAGTGCTCTAAATCAGAACCCTGATTTTGTAAAAACATTACGAGTATAGTGGATGTGATTTACTTGTGAATTAACTACTTGTAACTGTTTATTTCAGACCATGATAGCAGAGAACTCCGTTAAAGTAAATTGTAGTAATGACACTACGTTCAAATCAAAAAACTCGTCTTATCAAGCAAGCGATGAAGAAATCATCAGCACCACAAAATTCCAAGATGCAAGTACTGCCGGTGTTGGCAGCAACGATGGATATGATGTTAATTCAATTGAATCGATTGACGAATTACTGGATATTGATTTTAAAAGAAAAGGCGGCAACGCTTTAACTTTATCAAGTACTAGTAAATTAACTAAGAAACGAAAGCTTGATAAAATGATGAAACGGACTTGTGGTGTAGCGAATGAAGTTATGATGTCAGATGAATATAAACATACTAGAAAAAGAGGCCGAAATATTACACAAAATGAAACGCTACTTCAGCGGTGTGATAATCAAGAGGAAGGTTGCTATAAACGGTCAAAAAGGTCCGTCGAATACGGGAGTTATCCTGAGGCCGGAGGGCGAACGTTCGTGAAAAAATCGGATGATATACTTATTGAAAAAGTATCATCTAAAACCTCACAAAGTGATCCACTGCCCATTCCTGAGACGCAGCCTTTTGTGGTCTGCGATATAGAAGCTACTCAGTGTACATCTGAACGCTTCAGGAGTAAGTTAAACTGTAGAAAATAATAATTGTCCTTTTGTTCTTCTAGATTTGAGCTCGTTAACGGATCAGCTACAAATCACATTCGTTCAAGGCAACCATTTTGCATTTATTCCAACTTGCCTAATTCAATGTCACCATTTATTGTTTATATAGGTACACATACTGTTAAGTTGAACAGTCTTGTAGAAAGAGTCAACCCATAAATACTTTAAGAAATCACTCTGGAAAACAACCTATTATGATGCTCGAAAAGGCACTGTTGCATTGTGTAGTGGTCACGATGTTGCAGCTCCGCTACTACCCAATAGTTACTTTTCGGACGGCACGAACGTTTCTTCGGCAATTAAAGTTTAGCGGAAGCGAAAATTACGGACTAGCATTGTCTAAGTCCGCTGTAATTAGTTCGCCAATCGATGTCGGCATGAAATCTATAGAAAGTGTGGCACCAGGTGGATGCTTATAGCTGTTGTTTACCTAAGTTGGAACTGTTTACAAATCTTTCGAAATTGCACGTAGCAGTATATACAAAATAGACCAATTTCGAGTATGTCAAAGTGCTGTGAATTGAATACTTATAATTTGCGCAGCGAGTGGATAGGCGTAGCTGAGCTTCTTTAAAGACACCGTAAGACATCAAATGCTATGAGTACATTAAGAGATACTTTTTCAATGAGAATTTTGTAGCAAAACATAAGACTACTTTTCTCCCAATGACCAAAAGGATGAGACTGCTGAAATTTATAAATCCCAACTGTCAAGAAAAATTATAAATTTTGGAAAAATATTATATTGTAGGGCCCTGGTGCTTGCCGTAATGAGTCAATATCGTGAAAATACCATTTCTTTGATTGTATTGTGTCATACCAATAACCTGTAGACCAGCCGCCTACTATTTAACTTAAATAAAATGAAAAATCCTGAAATTAAGCAATTTTTAATTTTTTGGCCCCGGCAACATAGCCAGTGGTTTAAAACAAGTAAATTAACTGGTTTCACCCAGTAAACAGTCAGTTATAGTAGATACACATTTAGCATTATATTCATTAGCTACAAACTGCAATGCCAATATCCTGAGTACGTCGCGATATGAAGTCGTGGAGCCTCAAGAAAGATTACTTCCGTCACATATGGAAGAATCTTTAATAAGCGAAACGAAACGTTCACACGGCAACAGCGCATTAAGAAATCTCTCCGATTCCTCGTTTCGCAAGACGCCTACGAAATGGAAGGCGATACCGAGTGGCGTAGACACCTGCTATCCTCGAGCAATATGTTTTTACGGCCTTCATGTTGTGCCTCATATAGATGACACTTATTGTCAGCAGGTATTAGCTGTTTTTGCTTGGGCTTAAAGCTTAAATAGTCATAATGGCTAAAAAGCACATCTTTCCATTAAGCCGTTGACTTAGTATCACTTGTTTTTTTGAGTGCACTTAGAAATACGTTATGCTTATGCGAGTAGCTTATGGTGTATTTGGTGCGCTCGAATAATTTTGTGCATATGCGTCGTATTGATTTCGTTCTGATAATGACAAATTTATCTGACTTATCTACAATTTTAATAATAAATTTATGGCACCAATCAGAGCTTTTTTAATTTCCGAATAGCGAAAATTACGCAAATCTGTTTTTAAAAATGCGTAACGGTGTATCAAAAAAGCGTAATTTTTATCATAAAAAGAATATCAAAAATACTTATTGAAAGTTATAAAATCGCTGGAATGAGATATGCATTAATATCAGCATTGTAACTGTTTCTATCTTTTCAGAACGTATAAGTTATACGGATTCTTGAAAGACATAAACACTGTTTACGCTGCTATTATAATACATATTGTCATTGTAGCAGATGCTGTTGTGCATCGGGATTCATGACGATATTTTGCGGAAAATATCCGGTCCATATGTAAGCTGCTGAGTTTGTCCGGACCTAGAAGTAAAAGGCGTAAATTACGCAAAGCTTGGTTAAAAAATGTGTTCTCAAATTACGCAAAAAAAATGTGAAAAAAAACCGTGTCACAAATGATTTCATGTGAAAGTAATATAAAATTATGGCATCCAAATCTATTCTGCCACGTCGCGTAACGCGTCAGATTTTTTCAGAGAGTCTGTATTATCCACAAAACGTCATGGCTAAATAACATTTGATAGTGCTATGCTTGTTGTAGCTGTCAAGCCCAAGCTCTAATTGTTCGCTAAATTTTTAAAATTTTAAATCTTGGAGTGCATTATTTTTATCATATGTGTAATTTGGTTACTTGAGAGTTTCAGATGTTCTTTCTAATTGTTGTTTTACTTTCCGTATTATTTATTAAATTATTTTTATTTTATCGTAATCGAAATTCGTTATATCAACTGATTTTCGTTTAAACGCTCGAATATCGTTTAAACTAAAATGATAAAAATCGAAATCGTTGGATTATTTCGCACTTAATTCTGATTGTAACTATATATTGTAATGTGAGTTAGATGATCTTTTTGAGGAGGTTTTTTGGGCCATAGTGTTCCAGAATGTGGTTTTAGGCTACTGATGTTAGTTGACATACTCATTTTATCTTGACTCATTTTTGGTCCAAACATTAGCAATTGCTCGTTAGCGGCCTACTGTGGTAACTTTTGGCCCCTATCCCGCATCTATGAGCGTTCAGTTGAACTCGGATGGTTGTCTGGCGCCCACTCTCATGGGGGCCGCAGTATGCTGAAAACCTAAAAAATTACCACTTTTCGTAAAATTTAGGTATTTAGGCTCGTTCTTTTTGGAACGAAATGTGCTAGATGGTGGCCTTTGAGCTACTTTTTAGCTATATTTCGCCTCTCTAGCGTCCGGTTGAGCTCCGATGGCTATCTGGCATTCCTCGGGACACCCTTAGATTTGCTAGTTGTCGACATTTAAGCTACATTTTAGCCGCACCCTGTCCCTCTTGCATCCTGTCCGATGGCTCTCTGAGACCCACCCCACCCCCGCTCAGGGACCATCAAGATAGATTAAAAACCTCAAATTACCACATTTTGCTCAACTTTAGGTATTTAGGTTTGGTTTTTGTTCCAAACTAGCTAGTTGGCGGGTTTTGAGCAACTTATTAGCTATATCCCGCCTCTATGACGCCCAGTTGACCTACCATGGCTGTCTGGAACACCCATCGGAAATATCAGCAAATTACATCTTTTTGGTCAAATTTAGGTATTTAGACGTTGGTTTTGGTTTAAACTTGCTACTTGGCGGCGTTTGAGCAACTTTTAGCCGTACGCCGCCTCTCTGGCGTCCATTTGGCCTACCATGGCTATGTGGCACTACCATCGGAATCTTAGGGATACCTGACCTGAAAAACCTCATAGAACTACATCTTTTTGGTCAAATTTCGGTATTTCGACGCTTGTTTCACTCAAACTCTCCTTAGTTGTCGTCTTTTTAGTTACTTTTTAACCATATCCCGCTTTTTGGCGTCCATTTGATATCAAATGGCTGTTTGGCACCCCCGAAATACCTGAAAACCCTCTATTTTATTCGTTGGTCTAGTTTCGGTGTTTCGGGGTTTTTTGTCAAAACTCGCATGTTGTCAGACTTTCAAACTACCTATTAGCCATATTCCGCCTCTCTCGTCATTATGCTCTCATTCTGTCTGGCACCATCGGATCTTTCAGAGATACCTAAAAAACCTCAAATTCCCGCTTTTCGTCAAATTTAGATATTTTCGTCATAGTCTGAACATGCTAGTTGACGGCCGTTGAGCTACTTTTCAGCTATATCTAGCCTGTCTGTTAATCATTTAATCGCCAATGTCTGTCTGGCACGCTCCTAGTGTCACGGAGCCGGATAATGACAAATAAAGTGCTCACCCGAAACTGACTATCTTCGATATTTGAATTCGCTCTTTATAACAGGGACCTGTTTTTACTGGTTAGGCGTGAGTACTGACCAAGGCAAACTAATCCACAGATAAACGGCACGCATTAAGACAACCAAAGTTTATGTAGTTGGACGTACTGGAATGAATAACTGTACGTGAAGACATATCAGATTTCACACATTAATTCATTTTGTAATTAATAAATGCACGCCATATCCATCTGTTGAGACGTAGATTCGTATTAACACGTGTTATCTGAATGCAATTATCTACGTTTTAAAACCAGAGGCACATCAGTCATTTCAGGAATTTAACGAACGCACCAATGGTTTTAGTTCCTGTAGTTTCGGAGCACTAAGCATTGGGAAGACGATATTTCGAAGTTGGCTTGCCTGTATTGAGAGTATTTCTTCGTGTTGTTTCGTCATTTAGGATTTTCTGCGGCGGCGCCTGAAATGCACGAACAACAACAGCACCAACAAGAGAAAGACTTGAATTCTAGAGCAAACAAGACTTCGTGACACCTTGGGACCCCCCGGATACATGAAAATTTCCAATTTTTGTCAAATTTAGGTATTTAGACTCGGTTTTTTGGTTCAACCTTGATAGTAGACGACTTTTTAACTACTCTTTAGCCATATACCGCCTCTCTTATG